>OX328123.1:99112617-99332151 GCA_946811695.1 Gonocerus acuteangulatus | reverse complement strand
ATTTCAACAAAAATAGGCTTTGCATTCATTATACGTTAAATAAAAATAAGATAAAATCTTATTAAGAAAACATCTACCAATGTTCCGGATAGCCCCATACTAAATGACTTGATTATGGACTAGTAGATAAATATATTTAGTATAATAAAATAGAATAAGTTTATTAAAAATAGAAATAAAATAAGCATCCAATCTTAAATCTAATTTTTGAATGAAAACTTAATTCACAATAAGCGGGGTTTGGTAAAAAACGAGAAAAGGTCCACTTCACGAACTGCAAAATCTGAGCATATTTTTAAGTCAGTGACAACATAAGTAAATAATGTATGTGATCTTATATATTTTTTTGTAATAGGACCCATTCAGATAAAAATATACTCCGTCTGGTCTGTTTTTGCTCGGTTTCGAAAATTTTAATAGCTCGTCTTTTCTTCTGCTGACGAAAAATTAAATGCCAAGCCTTGTCGCAAAAAAAAAAAAAAATCATCAGAATTTAGTGGCATATTTATATTTTATTCTGGATTGTGGGTATGCGATAAACCCCTAAACCCTTTTGAAGTTTACATTTTTCAGTTCTAAAGGAAAATGCCATTGGAAAAGTATTTCGAAAATATTTTCAAGGCTGCATTTCTCCTGGCGGTTGGCCATTTTGCAAATTGGATTGTACTGCATTGAAATAGATGAACTAAAGTTCTCACCGTTCTTCCTAATAGAATATCGCGTTCAGCCGTGCGTAACATACCCCATCATGCATGCAATTCTTATCGTACGATAATATCGAATCGCTCCCACCCAAGTTGGGAGCTTTGCCCGCGGCGTGGGTACGTCTATGAAGAAATAATGTAACTTGTCATCGAGGATATTTGTCCTTTTGTACGGATACTTTTCTATTAATTTCGAAAATGTCCCAATAATCATGACTGTGTATAAAAAAGTCCGACTCGCAGGAACTGCGTCATCATAGCGCTGTTTCGTTATTATCCCTAGTGCTATTAGCAAAGGAATATAAGCAGTTATTGTCAGCGTTCGAACATTATTTAAAAATATAAATTAAATCTTTAAAAAAAAAGTAAGTTTAAGTCGCCACAACAGGAAACGGACAGCATCCTAAGCGGAAATGACTCGCCCGCCATCTCAACGTTCGCTCTCGGAAACCACTATTGCCAATAAGTTTCTCCTTTTCTTGCCTTCTTTTACTAAAATACCAATTTTACTGATAAATTCAATTTAAAACAAAAAACAATCAATTGAAATGAAGGTTAAAGAAACACAAAACCCCTTTCAAAAGAACAAAACAAACACTATTAAAGTTTTAAGCCCTTATTTCTCCGATTGACATTGCTTCAGAATCTTTTTTGTAGAGAATTTAGTAAGTATTCGAATGGTCCCGTTCCACATACCGCGATTTCCTAAACGTTATCAAGATATTTACGAAAATATACTTCCTTTTTTGTTACGTCCTAATGTAACAAAAAATTAAACATCCTAGTTTAGATGAATTTAAAAGATGTCCAAAATATTTAGAAAAACATTTCTTCCACTTTTAACCAAAACCATTACAGATATCGCCATAAAAATGGAATATGGTTCTTACTCAAACAGATGTCTCTCCCCTTCTTCACGTCATATTAATTCTAAATAGTATTAAGTGAGGTGTATCGTTGACAACTGATGATGCCGAGACACACCCTCCGGGATGGTTTTAGCCAGAGCTAAAGAGGATATTAGCCGAGGATGACATACGACTCGGTGCTATATATACTGAGGGAAGAGCCCATAGTGTCTTGTTAATTAGAAGATGAGCTATGCTCGGCAACGCCCACACCTGGCTTGTCAAAGCGGCATCCTACCCTTTCATCTATATATATATATATATATATATATATATATATATATATATATATATATATATATATAATCTTTTGTACTCGAGGCTGGCTGTTTCATAAGGTGTTTACAATTAAATACCTACCTCACATACTCCTTCCTAATGTCAAAAAATGCACCTCAAATTTGCAACTCACTGAAGAATATTTTAATGAATTGCAGCACTTATGTGCAATTACTAGACCAACATCAGCTTTCAGACTCTATAGATGAAATATTAGCCGATTTCACTAAACAAATAGCAAACATTTTTGATTTCTTTAAGGCAGCAGAACTAAGCGGCAAAATATACTACCATGTTAAATAATATATTGCTCATTCAAGTCGAAGACTCCTGGCTCCTCCCTCTAAAGGGAGGGAAACCGTTTATGAGGTTGACCTTATGTCGAAATCCAGAAGTGCCGGCTAGAAAATTTCACGTTTCAGAACCAATAGGTCAAGAAAATAACGGTGGTAAAATTGGATATATATATATATATATATATATATATATATATATATATATATATTGTGTTCATAAATTGTAGGCACAAAACTAATCAATCATGTATATTTTGTATTTTTATAAAATATCTTACAAGGGGAGTATACAGCGATGGGGTCACCGATTTGGACCAATTTTTTTCTGGTGATTCTACATCGAAAAATAGTCGACAGGTGTCCGAGCGTTCCGTCCAATGCGCCTTAGGAGCCGAGAAATAAAATAAAATAGCTTGAAAGAGCTTTATTTTTTATATCGAGTTTAGAAAATGATATCTACATGATTATTTCACCAATTCATTTGTTTTATAGAGTAGATTAAAAGAAAAATATAATCGTTAAACAATAATTTATATTTCATCAAATATATTCAAAAATATGCTTACGTTTTCAAATAAACTAGTATTATACATTTTTTTAGACCAAAAATAATAGCACATTTAAAATCAGCACCCCAAAAAACCCTAATATAGTGAATATCATTGAAAACAAAAAATATTGATTTTTCCCAGTCTGGAAGAGGCCAAATATTTGCAAGCGAAAAATTAATGTGACGTTTTGGAATTCAATATCTCCCCTTGAGATAATCCGATTTTTACATCAGGGTCATTCCATGTCAAATCAACAAGGGTCACAACCCGACCTTCTTGGATTTTAATAAAATTTGGTAGGTTGGTTACTCTAACAAAAAATAACCAAAAACAATTTTTTTAAATGTTTTATCTGTTTCCGTTTTTTTAGTATTAATTTTCAAAGTATTGAAAACCCGTCTTTTTTTGGTCAACTGGATGATGTTAATTGCTTGGTAGATTGAGTTCTATTTTAGCTAGAATAGTCAGCATAGTCTCATTGTTTAGCTAATTAAATGGGCTTTAATTTGATATACAACAAGACCAACTTATTACAAATTTTACGTTTCAAACAAAATTTCGAAAACTTGTACGTAAGGGTTTTCGAAAAACTGTACTTTTAAAATTCTGAAAAAAATATATTTGAATCTTCAGTTCATTGACTACATATGCTGTTAGTTTCATTATGGGATGGGAACGGGATCATTTTATAACATAATTTTGACTTTATAATTGTCACTGCGTAGTTGGTAAAAATATGGTGATTGATGGGTATTTGTATTGTAAATTCAGCAATAAGCATCCCTGATCAAAATTTGAATTTTTTTCAGACAGAACTAAAATTAAAGGGGAGATTTGGAAAAAAAAAATTACTGGAACCCAGAAATTGCACCCTTTCATTCCTTTAACTAAGAAAAAAATTAAGACTCAACTTTACTCGAACTTTAATAAAAGTGAAGTTGAACTGGTAGGTAACTGCTTTAGACACAGATACAGTAGCCTTTAATGAAAAAATATGTGGTAGTTTTATTGCCTCAACAAAAATGAGGAGATAGATGAAATCAAATTTAACATCCAACATGTCTCAATTATTACAAATTTCATTTTTCAAAAAATGTTTTACATAATTTTAGACTACAAATGATGCTGGTTTTATTATGGGATGGCATTGGGGAACCCCCCCCCCAAAAAAAACGCCATTTATAACATTTAATAAACGATCATATCCATTATTGCGCTATTGGGTGTAACTGTGTAATTTGTTGAGTACACATGCCAGCTACCACTGGTTGTCATATTCACAGGTAATAAAACCACCACATATTTTTTCATTGAAGGCTACTGGATCAGAGTCTAAATCAGTTAAAATTATGTTGTAAAATGTTCCCATAATGAAACTAACAGCATATGTAGTCAATGAACTAAACATTGAAATATATTCAGAATTTTAAAAGTACAGTTTTTCAAAAATCGTTTTGTTCAAATTTTCAAAACATTTTTTGAAAAATGAAAGTTGTAATAATTGAGACATGTTGGATATTAAATTTTATTTCATCCATCTCCTCATTTTTGTTGAGTACACATGTCAGCCACCAATGGTCGTCATATTTACAGGCAATAAAACTACCACATATTTTTCCATTAAAGGCTACTGTATCTGTGTCTAAATCAGTTACCTGCCAGTTCAACTTCACTTTTATTGAAGTTCGAGTAAAGTTGAGTCTTAATTTTTTTTCTTAGTTAAAGGAATGAAAGGGTGCAATTTCTGGGTTCCAGTAATTTTTTTTTTTTTTTCCAAATCTCCACTTTAATTTTAGTTCTGTCTGAAAAAAATTCAAATTTTGATCAGGGATGCTTATTGCTGAATTTACAATACAAATATCCATCAATCACCATATTTTTACCAACTACAAAACAAAAATTATAAAGTCAAAATTATGTTATAAAATGATCCCGTTCCCATCCCATAATGAAACTAACAGCATATGTAGTCAATGAACTGAAGATTCAAATATATTTTTTTCAGAATTTTAAAAGTACAGTTTTTCGAAAACCGTTACGTACATGTTTTCGAAAATTTGTTTGAAAAGTAAAATTTGTAATAAGTTGGTCTTGTTGTATATCAAATTAAAGTCCATTTAATTAGCTAAACAATGAGACTATGCTGGCTGTTCTAGCTAAAATAGAACTCAATCTACCAAGCAATTAACATCATCCAGTTGACCAAAAAAAGACGGGTTTTCAATACTTTGAAAATTAATACTAAAAAAACGGAAACAGATAATTTTTTTAAAAAAATTGTACCATTCAAGGAGTTGTTAGAGCTATTAGGATTCAAAATTTCAAAAAAATCTAAGAGGGTCGGGTTGTAAACAGTACTTTCATTGGTTGAATTGACATGGAATGGCCCATCATTGAAATCTTTCGAAAGAAAAAAGACTCCTTTTTCTAACCATATAAATGACTATTGTATTATCTCAAAAGGTACTTGCGAAATATCGGTCAACAAAGTTATTTTGGCTTTTTTGTATTAAAATAAAGTTGTTTTGATATTAAGTGCTGAGTTAGACTCTAATTTTCCGTTCTTTAATACCTTAAGTAAAAAAGTTTCAAAGTTTGTGTTGTGTTGTCTGAAAGGTAGAGATTTTGATTAGGTTTTATCTTAATTCATTCAACTTCTAATGAATATAAAGCTTAATTTTATTATTTATATAACTACCTTTGATCAAATGAAGCAATTACCATGAATTAAGTAACTATATGTAATCATATATAATAAAATAGAATAACTTTATTACAAATGTAAAAAATAAGCTCTATTGCTAAATCCAAGTTTTGAATGAAGCGTCAGTTGATGTAGGCTAAACAGAAAAGACCATCCATAGGATCTCTATAAACTAAGCATATTCGTAAGTAAGACAGTGACAAACATAAATAAAAATGTATTTACTCACATATTTTTTTCATAATCGGTGTCAATTATTTTAAAAATTCATCCAGAGTAAAATCTACTTTGGTGGTCTGTTTTTGCTGGTTATTATAAGTTTTTTTTTGTGTCTATATAGATTATTTTTAAGAAATTCTCTCAGTTAAATCATTTTTTGCATCGTTAAAAAGAGCTCCTACGTCAGCTCACAAGAGAGGATTTTCATGCTATTCATCATAGATGCTGGTCATTACCCATAAAGAAGTCAATTCAGTGCTCAAACTATCAATGTCAGCCAAGAGCCCGGAAACTCGCTTGATAATTACCAAGCTAGTTATAAGAAAGACTACAAAGCTACTTAAAACCAAACTCTAGGAGCTGAGGTCATTGTACAGAAGAGTGGAGAAGAAGAGTATAATAGTCTTTAGTAAAGAAGGATAGTTTGAAACCAGTAGCGGATCCACTCATTAACCGGTGACCGACGGGCGAGGGCTTACAAATGAGTATTGGTAACAGTGACAGATCACCGTGATTACCTCGGCTCTTCTCGGCTAGCAATCCTTAGGTCAACACTCAGAACCATCTCATAAAGCTTATATCAACTAGAAATGTCTTTCGTTATTTTCTGTTTCCATTTTTAAACATGCTACTCTCAATTAAGTTTTGTTATTTAATTGTTCAACGCATTATTAAAATAGTTATTTCTATTATGCAATTTAACTTATTTTTTTTGACGCTAAGCACGAAACATCCGTGACGTTTAGTGAAAAGTTTGTATTTTTTTCTTCTGAAAACACATTTAACATAATTTAAGTGCATTTTAATTCTTTTGTGGTCAGAAAGTATTATTTCGATTTATGTCAGTATTTCAAGGAAAATGCCTAAATCCAAATTGTACCATTCTAATGAAAACATCAACATACTTCACTTACTCTAGACACCATCCATAAAATATATAGCAAGAATGGCATAATTCAAAACTTTTATTCTTAGTTTCCTTCAAGCAGACAAAAAGTAATCAGGTAATCTCTAATGCGATCTGCAATATATTAATAATTTCCCGTCGGAAATTAACAATTTCTTTTAATACATTTTTTTTTATTCTTTTATACTTTAAAATTGCTCTCCTTAAAAATTAAGTTTTTTTTAGATATGAGGTGTTTGAAAGTAGCTAGCAATATTTAAAACATACTTATTTAATCGGTGAGATCTACATGTTATACGTAAAAATGCAAAATTAATTATATAACCAACTCGCAAGGTATTTTTTTGTTTTGTTTTATTCATTATTGTTACAACCAATAATAAACGATTTTCCACTATCTTGCAATAAATAATATTTGCTAGACAAAGAACTTTGAGTCTTCGCCGAGGCAGTTTTGATATTCCATTGAAATATTGCATGCGGAAATTACAGTATAACCATTGCAGATTAGTGCAATCAGTAATAATTGCATTTAATATACCACCCACTTATGTTAATTCAATCACAAAACACTTCCTGGAAGTCATTCATATTATATTGTGAGTCAAGTCGTACATTTTGTTTTATTCTTAAAACAAGTTGTGTTAATTTGAATAAAATATTCAAGTATCTTGGAATGCTCTGATATTGTTGTACGTATTAAAAGCATATTCGAGAAACCTGGTAAATGTAAAATTTAAAAATGAGTTACATTTTCGCTAGTAAGTATTATTTTTTTTTATTATTTTTTTTTTTACAGCGCATCGACAATTCTTGGTCATTAGCGCCGGCTAGTATGTATTTATGTATTTCGCATTTTGTATCTAGTATGTATTTCGCATTTTGTTTTAATGTATACAAAGTTACTTCAAACATTGAGTATTCATGAATTTTGCATTTTCAGATATGTCAATAACAGAGAAATATTATTTTACAACCAAAGTTATTATATTACTTTTTTATGAAATGTCTTATTAAAACCTAATGATAATATGATGTTATGTAAGTTACGCCATTAACATTATGAAAGGAAGTGTTGAAAGGAAAATTTTAACGTTTCTCTTATTCATCATTATTTGATGTGAGACATATTTCATGAATGTTGGATAAGGAGTATAAGTATTGTCATATATTTATGTGTTGTCATATATTTATGTTCTTGTAAATTTTCATTTATATGTTTTTTAATTTTGATTATTCGCGAATTTCGCAATATTTCAATAAATACATGAATTGAATTTTATTTATTTATACATTTTTTCAAGAATATTACTTTTTTAACACAAATCATGTCACGGTCCTTCCCGGCCCACAGGCGAAAAATAATAATATATAATAACATTTGTTAATGTTGCATTTTTCTACCATATTTCGTTGCTATAGATTTAATAAAAATCGAAATTAGCGTCTCCCCGTGTTCTAGTGGCTAACGCCCTAATTTCTCATGCGGGAGATGGTGGGTTCGATTCCCACCGGTGGCAGGAATTTTCTCATCTCACGGCTCGTTGAGAAAATTCCTCGCTGCCCCTTGGATGTTGGCGCAAATGGCCCAGATGTCGATGTGACGTTAAAAAAATGTTGATTAATAACTAAAAATTTATTACTTTCTATAGTATCGATGTTTGATAGAGCAAAAGGTAATATCTGTAATATTGGCTGCCATGATCAGTCAAGAGAAAGAAGTGTAAAATACTAAGAACTTGCTGCTTGTTGGCGATATCAGTAAAATAGATGAATACATTAGAATAACGAGGAAGGTTATGTTAACGAGCCTATTTGTAATGATATTTTTTTGTCGGCAGGTGGCAGAACTGAACTCTCCAGGCTCTGGGAAATCATGCGCCTCAGACAGCTGGCCCACTGAACAGGAGATCATGGTAAGCAGGCATAGCGTTAACAAGAAAAAGTCCGTCACGCAGGACCTGCATAACTAAGCACTTTCCTCAGAATTTGGGTAGTGTAGACTGCTTTCCCGAATAATTTGCTTAAAATATCCTATATAAATGAAATAAATACATGAATAGTTCTCTCTCTCTCTCTCTCTCTCTTTTTTTTTTAAATTTTGTAACGAGTAACTGTTCAGTTATTAATTTTGTAATTAATTTGCTTCCTGAGTTATGTTTACACATGGCACTACACTACTTAATAAATACAAAAAACTTCATATTTTCGTCTTTTGATCTGACGCAGGAACAGGATACAGTCCCTTTAGTGGTAGAAAGCGCTCCTTACGGCGGCCTTGCGAACCTACGTCTGCCGGGCTATTCTATTGAAATATAGTACAGTGTAAACCCCCCTTTCCGATTAACCGATTTAGCTCATTTTTACAACACTTCTTTCTCATGAGTTACCCACGACGTATACCGCGTTTCGTTACAATATAGCAAAAATTACGACCGGTATGAGTATATTAGTAATTTGGGTCAGGAGTAAACCCCCCTACTAATGAACCGATTTAGTTTATTTTTACAGCCCATTTTCCTCTGACGACTACCACTACTGAATACTGAGTTTCGTCGAAATATAACAAAAATTACGGCAGGTAGTGGCGAATTGGTAATGTGGGTCCGGAGTAAAACCCCCCTCCTAATGAACCGATTTAGTTTATTTTTACAACCCATTTTTCTCTGTAGATTAATACTATGAATACCAAGTTTCGTTGAAATATATCAAAAACTACGGAGTGCATGGTCAAATTAGTGTTTTGGGTCCGGAGTAAACCCCCCTTCAGTTTGACCGATTATGTTGGTTTACGAACTCGTTCAATCGTTTGCTAATTGAACGCTATATACCAAGTTTCGTGGCGAAAAAAACAAAAACTCTGGCCGCTATCGTGTTAACAGACACACACACACACACACACACACACACACACACACATATATATATATATATATATATATATATATATATATATATATATATATATATATATACATTTTAACGGGGGTCATTTTTGGCGTCTACTAGGTAGGATCGATAAAGATTTGAAGACATTTTTGAAAAATTCCGTCATGAGTGCAACCTCAATAGCTACTTTCCTGCGGAGGAAAATGCTAAAAGAATATTTCCGCACTGATATGATTAAATTTAAATCAGCTGTCATATGAAAATAAAAACATTCAATTTAGTTTCCGAATTCGTTTTTCTTATGATGCTGATAATATGCTGTTTTTCACCCGAGAGGTGAGAGAAAACGAGGAGGGGCGAACTTTTACTAATCCAAATATAGTTTACAGTTGAAAAATAAATTTGAGCAAACTCAGATGTCGAACGTTTTCCTAAGAAACTTAATAGCCTTTTGAATCACACAATTCGAATTTAACAATCATTTTCGCGATAATTATCCCGAAAGGGGTCTCCCGTGGTCTAGTGGCTAGCGCGCTGGATTCATAAGCGGGAGATGGTGGGTTCGATCCCCACCGGCGACATTTTATGTACATACATTTTTGTATTCGCGCTCGACATTACGACATTATACAAAAATGGATAGCCTTAAATAAACTTTGGATCCAAAACAACAGGTCATGTTCGTTAACTACCAAAATCCGCCTACCTCCCAAGTAATGGAGTTTTCGGGATAATTTTTTTTTTGTTTTTTTTACGGCGCATCGACAAATCTTGGCCATTAGCGCCGACATCCAGGGTGCAGCCAGGAATTTTCTCATCTCAGGGCTCGCTGAGAAAATTCCTGGCTGCACCCTGGATGTCGGCGCTAATGGCCAAGATTTGTCGATGCGCCGTAAAAAAAACAAAAAAAAAATTATCCCGAAAACTCCATTACTTGGGAGGTAGGCGGATTTTGGTAGTTAACGAACATGACCTGTTGTTTTGGATCCAAAGTTTATTTAAGGCTATCCATTTTTGTATAATGTCGTAATGTCGAGCGCGAATACAAAAATGTATGTACATAAAATTACCAAAATATTTGAATATTTGGTCTAGAAGTTTTATTATGAAGAATTATATGTATAATATATATATATATATATATATATATATATATATATATATATATATATATATATAGGTCAAATAAGTTGGCAATTTTATATTATAAAACTATTTCCCTGACGCGTTTCTCGACATTGTTCGCTTTTTTGAACGCAATTGCATCTTAATTCTTACTGCAAAGGCACTCATGTCTCAATCAACATAAAAATGTGTTTTGTAATAAAAAATGTAAATCATCAATCATGCTGTCTCGTACACCAGATGTACGAGACCAAATACACTTGCCAGTTCTATATTCTAAAAAAGGTGATTGTTTTAGATTTTTATAAAAAAAAAAAAAGTTCTTTTTGTTGTATTTTGGAAAGTTATTATGGGTACAGTGAAAGTTCTAGGGGGGTACAATGACGGCTAGAGGCTATAAAGGTAATAAAAATAATATAATAAGAAATAGTCTATATGTCATTTAAAGGATGCTTACAAACCGTATATATAAATTCGTTTCTAACTACATAAGCAGATGTTTATAAACACAAAAATTAAAATTAATTTTAGATAATGGAAATTATTCTGATTTATGAAAAATCACTTTGCCACAAAACATAGTATGTATTCAATAAAACTTAATCTTTATTTTTGAAATGTTGGATTCTGTAAGTGAGCTACATTCAGTCACTATCACAGGAATGTCTTGTGATATCTCTAAGGACTTCTTTATTAAGAAAAATTATATTTACGGCCAATAATGTTTACATTCAGTCCCTTTCTAGTTTGTCTTAATCTCCTTTATCCAGGACGGCCAGCATGGGTTTTTGCTCTTACGAGCGGCGAAGATAAGAAAGAACCGAGGGAGAGAGGCCGTGAGTTGGCGCCAGCCATTCCCGCGTTTTTTTGCCTTTTTAGCAGGAAATAATTGCGGCTGGGTTAGATTGGTTTTCGGCGAGAGAGGTCGTAAAGCCCAGGCTATACCAAGACCAATATGCCCAGCGTAAACTACTAACCCTTCACACAACTACCTTACAATATATGAGGCGTCTAGAATCAAAACAAGACACATCACTATTTTTATGATTTTGAGATAAAAGTTGATTTTAAAAGTTAAAAATATCCTCTAAAAACTGGTAAAGAAAAGGATTTTCAAAACTCAATAGATCATGATGTTTCTAATGCTGAAGTGGAAAGTTAGCTTCAAAATAAGACATACATCAGTGAATTTTAAAACTAAGTAAGGCACATCAAAAATAAAAATTCCTTCAAAATAGATAATATAACAGATAAACTTCTCAAATTCCACAAAAACGTTCTTCTGTGATACTTACAACTTTTAAGAAAATTATAAACATGTATAAAATTAAACATAAGGCTTTTTGGTGTTTTTTGAACAAAATTGGTTTCAATTATGTGCCTTGTTTTTATTCTAGATAATTGGATAGGGATCGCTGAGGTTTATAAATAATTATTGTAAATGTCAGATATCGCTATTGAATTCACTTATATATTATTTAATTGACCCCTGTCTAATAATAGCCGCCTCCACAAAACTCAACTGTTGATTATTTACAAAGCTTTCTGTTAAGTATAGATTGGTTTAGTTTGTTAACCAGGGACCCAAGACGTATTCATCGATTGGTTGTCGGATCGGTTTGTTTAGATATAAATAACTGTTTTGTTTCATCAATAATTATGTTGGTAGTATCGACCATGTTCACAGATATTTTATACCCTAGTTGGAAAACTAGAAAATATGACCTTAGATCCAATTATTGGATCTAAAAATGTTAAAAATCTAAAAAAAAAAAATCTAATTATTGGAAAATTTTTTAAGTGAACTTATACAGTGGTCATTATTTTTCATTGATGTATTCAAATATTCATTTGGTATTCGGTCCAATAAGTAATAAACTAAACAAATTTCCCGAACGAGATGTGATTATTGACAAAGCAAAACGGGGAAGAAAATCACATTTAACTCTTATAAAATTAAGCGTTTCCAAGAGCCCGATCAAATCCTTAATTATTAATATTATTATTATTATTTTTTTTTTAGTCTTGCAACCTTTGGTAATAAAACCGATTCTCTTTTCTTGGATAAAAATCTATTGAAGTGTTATTTCCTTGAAGAGCTTCACTGAAAAGTTGATCAGCTTGTAAAGAGATAATACATACTAACACAAAAGTGATAGTTTAGTAAATAATTGTCCGTAATCAGTAAATAGAAGGTAATAAAGGAAAAATGAAATCGTAAAAATTAACAGAAAATAAAAAAAACGTTAGAAAAAATTAACAATTAATGAATAAGGAATTGAATTTCTATGGAAATAATGAAAACAACTTATATATATTTAAAATCTTCTGGTCGTCAGCATTTTTATTAACTAACTAGCTGTTACCCGGTGTGCAATGCTACACCTACTTTATATTAAATATCTGTAGCCGGGCTTACCATGCTACACATGCTTCATATTAAATAGTTGTAACCCAGCTTCCATGGTACGCCTACTTTATATTATATATTTAAAAAAATGAATGATTATATTATATTGGTCCAAATTATGAGAATATAAGATAATAAATTGAGAGCTCGGCTGAAAAAATTATTTTCCATTTTTTTTAGAGAAAGTGGGGTGGAAAATAAATTAATCCTTATTTTTTAAAAAGTACCCTTATTTTAAAAAGTACCCTTACTTTTAAAATGGTATTACAATTAAGTGATTCCAAATAATTTAATTGCAATACCGTTATAAAGAAAATCCAAACCAAACTCCCTGTGTTTAATTTTTTTAAAGAAAAAAAAATATGTGGTCCATAAATAAATATTCATAAAAAATAGCAATACAAATGAGGCATTTAATTAAGGTTATGATTAGTTATAATTTGTCATAACCTACAACTGAAACTATATTCTTTATTTTCATTGATTTTTTTTTTAAATATAATATTTATTTATTTTAAGGGCCTCACATCTAAAGCTAAAACCTCAACCTTGCGCAAATATAATATTAATATGTTATATTGTTTACCTGTTCATGTAATAATCCGTAACTGAGTTTTTTTTATGAATGAAAAAGTAGGTAAGTCGTGCAGGGTTTATGTTATGTATGCCAAAAGGAAAGTTTTAAAAACATAGTTTGTTGTTTCAAATACACTTTCACATATTTTTGTTCACTTTTTTTTTCTTTCTATTAAAGCTTCTGTTTCAAATTTTATGGTTCATGCACTCTTCTATAAGGATAGTCCTTCTATCATAGGAAATAGGGGCCTCTAAGAATAAAAACAAATTTAAGATATTTTTCTTGCAGTTATGGACAACAATGAATTAAAGGTATTTGGGAATTTCAATAACGACATTGACTTGGCGAGCAACAATATTTTTACCAGAATTGCAACCGTATTTAAACATTTAGTCCAAGAGCTGGTAACACACTTTTCAAATGTTTTATGTGCCTTGAAATTGTCGTATAGTGGGTCTCTAGTGTAGATAAAAAGTTAAGTATATGGTTGCTGGACATACCTTGAAACACCAGGTACTGCGCATGGTAATCAGTAACAAACTATGGGCCAAAAATAGTGTTTTATTCAGAAGCCATAAGTGTTCAATGTAAAATTAAGGCAATTCTATAATGAATAATATATAAGGCAGACACTTTTAAGTGGGATACAAAAAAAAAAAAAGAAAAAACCGAAGTGGGTTTTTTGTAATATTAAATGAAGTCTCTTCTTCACACTGCTATTTAAACACCATAATTGAAAATAATTACAAAAGGGCAGACACTTTTTGTGAGGTTTAGTAATCAGCAAACATGAAAATAAATTCAGCCGATGATAGACTGCAATACACTGTGTGTAACCGTAAGAGTGAGTGAGAGCACCAATCATCTGGACAGGACAGTTGTGGCTGTTGTAGAAATAAAGCAACTTGCCTTAATTATACATTAAAGATTGTTGGCTTCTGAATAAAATACCATTTTAGTGACATATTTTTTTAACACCTTTCCCCTATGTGCAGTACCTGGTGTTCCAAGGTATGTCCAGGCTACACTTATATGCCTTACCTATCCACGACATGCAATACACCAAAATTCCAAGGTGCATAAAACACTTCATGAAATGTGCGTTACCAGCTCCCCGACTAAATGTTGACAGTCAGAGGATATAACTATCTCAGACAAAAGAAAGCATATGTCAGAATATAATGATTAAATTATTATGGATATTAAATTAATAAAAAATTGCATGGAAAATTTAATTACTTATTCATCTATTAGATCACCACAATTCACGTGACTTCCTCTTCTTATAAAAATAATATTTTAATACATTAATTTATCTGCAAAAAAAATAGCATGCATTAAGAATAACTTTATTAAAAAAAATTAAAGTGAGGCTGCCCAAATTAATAGGGTTGCTAAACCATACAGCTCTTGTAACAATAAAATAATGTTTCAAAACGTGGTGAAAATTAAATCATTTATATACATTCATTTGTATGATTATAAACATTTATGTAATTTATTATGTACATCTATCTATATGCGAATAAAAAAATAAGTTAAATATAACAACATTTAATATAATATTTTAATAATATTTGCATATGTATGTGAGAGAATTAATTTAAAGTTCATAAATTTAAGTCCTTTACAAAATCCCATTTAGAAGTTATTATTTGTTCTGGTTTCCTAACAAAATTTTTACTACCATATAAATTAAAGTTAGAAACATCTGGTTTCTTTCCAAAACAGTTTTCATAGGGTATTTTATTGTCAATGGTGTTAGCTAAAGAGAGATTTTTCAAATAAGTTGCACAGACCATTTCTGGCCAACATTTTTTTCTACAATAGCTTCTGCCAGTAAACAATGAGATATATTCATAATTGTTCTAGTAAATCACACCATTTAATTCATGAACATATGAGGGACAGGGATTAATTATGATACCCTTTTTTTTTTGGTAGTCATAATTCATACTATTTAAATATTCCTTACCAATGTCATATCTTACAATACCAATTCTCTTATTTCCTAAGTTTTCAACCTCATTTACTTATTGAACAAAGGAATGAAAAACTTCTGTTTTAGGTTTAATAGTTTAAATCCTAGCAATCTTACTATTTATTTGAGTGAGACCGCGACAAAGGGAATTCATCACTAAACACTCAAATAACAATAAACAATACTGAACAATTATGAAGAAATTAACATGAGAGCAATCTTACTATAATCATCTATAAATGAAACAAAATATTTTTCACCTTTAAGACTCATAGTTAAAAAAAGGTCCACATCAGTGTAAACAATTCCAAAATACTTTTAGCCTTGTTCTTATTGTTATTTACACACTTCATCAGTTTCAATAAAAAAGTTAAGTGTTTTTCCACATACTAAAACCCTCTCCATCAAATACCAGTACATATTCATTTATACATTAAACAGAAAAGCGAGTGAGAGATACCGAATACTATAACCGACATTGCAACCTTCCTTTACTAAAGAGATAAAAAAACTCTCTCAACAAAAGTATTGAAATTATTAAAGTTCTGAATAGAAACATGAACACTTAATTATATTATATTAGTCCAAATTATGATTAGATAAACACAGAACATTTTTATGATATACTTATTTATACGATATTAGTCTATATTCAGGTTAGAGCAGTGTTGCCCTAGGCAATCAAATCAAAATTGATTTAATATGAAGAAAACTGATCTAATATTAAGAAAATTAATCTTAAAAAATATGATATTTTATTATATGATATCTTATAAGATATTTGTCCAAACTCTGAGAATATAAACCTACTATTTAGATAAACAAACAAAGGTTTTGTATTGCACTTCTTCTTAGAAGGAGGGGCAACACTGGAAAGAAAATGCCGATTTCTGACTATAAACTCTTCTGTATATGACAGTTTCGAACTCGTTACTTCCAAACTATGAATCCTAGAAGATTTTGAGCTAGACTACGAGATTTCCCGGATCAAGACGTATCTATGTGCGAAGTTTGGTCAATATCAGTCAAACGATGTGGATTTGTATAAGGAACAAACAAACAGAAAAACAGAAAGCAGAAAAACAGAAAAACAGACACGTGATTTTTATATATATAGATAAGCCATTATCAGAAGACAAGCAAATTTGGATAAGCAGATAAATTCCACCAAAAATTTAAAAAAAAATATTTGTAAATAAATACATCAAAAATATGCTGGAAAAGATCGTTCATAATATTTGGGTCAATTCCGACAGGTGGAAGTAAACATTCATATGAAAATATTTGATATCATTAAAAGAGCCTCTAATTATATGGTAGGATTGGAAACAGCCTATAATTATGATAATGTTGAAATAATCAAAATTGCCATATCGTGGCAAAGGGAAACTTCTCAGAATCTAAAATGTCACGCTCCATCTACATTGTGGTATCAGGATGTCTCGGACGTTTTTCTACATAAAATGTAATATTATTGGTCTTAATAAATTGAAGTTCAAACTAATACGAATGTTTGCCGATTTGCGAGAATATATCAGTTGTAGGGACGATGAACTGTTGGTGACGAAGGAGCTAATTAATTAGACTAATTATTTGGCTCGGTTAGTTAGCAAATTGTCGTTTTATTTCTTATAAAATTGCATGAGTTGGAAGAGAGAGTAATTTTCTGGGGTTTAAGCCGCGGGAATGTCTATAGTCCTCTATAGGGACTGACTATACATCTGAATCCAGGCTATGTAATACAGACAGCCAAGATATTTCCTCGGGAGTAAGCTCTTTAATGCTTTGCTATTAATTAGTTAGAAAATATTACTAACTTTGTAGACAATTCTGGTTGTTTAGTTTAATAATGAAAAAAAAAAAAAAAAAAAAAGAAGAGCTCAAATATTTAAAGCTCAAAGCTTAAATTACAAGACTCCATTCTAATGTTTTGTCTAGCTCTCATTTTTAGCAAGATTTTAATAATCGTTGTTAGTCACTTCCCACAAACTAGCTGCCGAGTTAAAATCTCCTATTAGCAAGAAAACGTTTTGTGCACGACGTTCTTCATAATTTATTTATTTTATTTTATTTTTATTTATTCTTCATAATTTATTCATTTTATTTTATTTTTATTTATTTTCAACAACTGGGCGATTAGAGCCGGGCTATGTATAAAATATCTTCACAATAAAAATCAAACTAATAACAAAAAAGAGAATAAACGTTCCTCATGATTTTGTAATGAAAGACTGGAGAGGACGAATCGTCTCTACAACGAAATCTTGCGATACGATTGTTTCTCGATTGTATCTAGACATTGTAAAAATACAGACATCCCTCTACTTGGTCTTCAAGAGTATAGAGGCTTTTAAGCTTCAAAGGCCGGGGAAACGATATAAAATAAGCGTTGGGTAATTTAATTTTTACTGGTACTAAGCAATAATTTCTGATTGCGAATCACGTTAGGTGAATTTTGTTCTCTACAATGCAGACCCGGAACCGAGATGCCCTGCTTATCGTCTCCTCTTTAAATGTTTTTATGCGATTCATAGTCTGCCAGCGTAAACAGAACCGCTATTGACTGAACTGTATGAACCTCATAGTAAGCTCTACCTCATCACAATTTTATCTAAAGTTCTTCTTTCTTTCCGACATATTTATTAAGCTATTCCAATAATCTTCCTTCCCTTTTCTTCCCCGAAGATATAACAGTTGACGATGCCTGATATGACTAGTGTGGGCGTGGCTGTGGCCCACATACCAAGCTGAGATCGCGTGCTTCCCCTCTCTCTTCCTATTCGTGGCAAGGGAAGTGTATCTCGTGAATTGTCGCCTCAAGTTAATATTAACCGCTATCTCATATCGTTTATTATCCACCTCACATAAGTGGGCATTCTAGAAATAAAGAACTTTAAAAAAGCCTACTAAGGCATTACAGAATTATAATACATTTTATTTTTATTTACATCTTTAAATTCATTGAGCCTTTGGGGATTTAGACGATTTGTTTTATAGCATTTAGAAAATAATTGTGGATATCGTCTGTCTTTACCTCACTTTGTAGTATTTTGTGTAAAGTAGTCCCGATTATTTCTGCCATCAAACGTTTTTGAAAGTTTTCTCGTCTATCTATAAAACCATTTCTTATTCTGGGGGTGGCAAGTACCTTGCCATTTTCTTTTCGCTTCTTCTTTTCTTTATGATACACGCTGTTCTTCATTCACTTTTAAAAATTTAGTCGGCAGCTAGTGAAATTTATATTTTATTCCCCTAAGAATTTCTCAACCAATTCCCAGTCGTTAGTAAATTTCTCACAACTTATGACTAGTTGCCCGCTTTCAAATGTGCTTTTACAACTGTATAAGTCTGGTATCTATGTTTTTTCACCCTCTTTCAACTTATCTATTAAATTGGCCGAAAAAAGGAGCTATTTCTTTAACCATGCCCTTATGGTATACAGCCCATATTGTACTTATATAAAGGTTCATTTTCATAAAGAATTTCAAAAAATATCAGAAGCTACTTAATTCTATAATAAGCATTACTTGAAAGTTTTTGTAGCGAGACAGATCAAATTAAAATGTCCAATGTATCTGGGATATTCATTTGGTGGTGAAAAGAATGCCCGGAAAGAATGTGTAGAGAGAATGTGGGACGAATTTACGTCGGCGGTATCCGACACTTTTGTATGCAAAGTTTTATAATTGTTTCAGTAATTGCAGTACACACTCTCCAATTGCCGCTTACACAACACCGAACGTTTTACTATTTCTCATAACTCCTCTATTATTCAAGCTCTCCATGGGCTTAACGCGTTCACTGCCCACGCCCCGGGAGCCGGGGCGAGCTATACCTTCGCCAGGTGCACTCGCCCCGGCTCCCGGAGCGTCCTCCTACCTCCCGTTTTATTGCTCTAGCACAGGCTGGAAATCTCACAGAAGGGTTTAGATTGTTTCTATGCATTGGTAAGTGAACAAGTCTTGTAAAAATATCATTGGTTCCTGAAGAAATTACTTTTTTATGACAATTTCTTCAATATTTACGCTTGTATCCAATAACAATAAATTAAATGTGTAAAACCTTTTTATAATTATTCAGTAGAGTTAATTATTGTGAAACGTTGTTCTTTAGATCCTTGAATGTCTAGACTTAGTGGAAAAAAACAACAGCGGTCATGGATTTTATTTAAGGTTGTCATTTTTTATAATATTTACGTAAGAAAAAATTCTCTTCATAACAGTTATAACAGATCCCATTGCTTTAATTCTGGTTTAATTAAATGAATAATTATTCGTTTTAATGTCTTCTTTATAATATATTTCTCAGTTTACTAAAAATCGATTTACGGAAAGTGAAGCAACGTTGACTTGTCGGCCGAAAAGTGTCTCCTACTTTCGGGCCGACAAGTCAACGTAGCGCAACAGAAAGTAGTATCTCCTCTCCTGTTTCTTCAGATACGAAATTATGAGTATTTATGTCTTTAAATTATAAAAATGGAAGAAAGAATTTAGAAAATTACTAATAAAATATTCTGATACGATTTTCTGGCATCACCCTAAAAAGGAAAAGTTCAGAAAAAGGTATTTTACTTTTTTTTTTATTGAATGTTCAGTAGTCATTTTATATTTTTAGAGTAATGAAAACCGCTTTATTTTCAGGAAATCCATGACATAATTTTATAACGTAAATTAGAAATCGAAAAAATTGATATTGCAATTTCGTAACTATAAGTAAGAATTGTTAGTATAAGTATAGGAATCAATAATTAATATAGTATGTTAGTTAGTAAAATATTAGGAGCAGAAGGATGTTAGCGTCATTAGAAATGCATTTTAACTCATTATGCTTTATACTATTAGCTATTTATTAATGAAAATAAGAAAAAAAGTAGTTGGCTCCTGAGGAAGTTTTAAAATTTTGATGGGCAGTGAATGTGTTAATACCTTTCCTCGGCTATTTCAAGAGGGGCTCGTTCTGGCGGACATGAATTCGGGTGGGCTATGAAAGATTATAACTTCTTGTGTCATCGTTCGAGTCAGGGCTCTTGTAAAGGGAAAATTCAGACGACCAGAGCCTTGTACTGACCTCACTATCTACCAAATGTGTCCATCAGGACTTTCGTGGTTACGGGACTAATGTTTTTCCCAGATATTTCAAGAATGAACCATGAACAACTACTAAAGTCTAGGCCGTAGACATTAAGTCATATATAAGACCTGAATCTTCTCACAAAATGTTAATTGTCTATATTGACTTGAATCAGTTATAAAATTGTATACTCTTGATATTTAGAAATTATATATATTATATATACACAAATATATTACAAATGAGTATAAATATTCATTAAATAGTTCATTTAAATAAGTGGAAAATAGTGCAATTTGTAAAACATCTGAAAGTCTGACTCGCTGGAACTGAATCTTCTACGACTAAGGTTGTCGTATTTACAACTAATCTTATTTTGTATAAGTAGCCCTGTGGTAAGCCTGTATGCTGAGTCCGGCGAACCTCCTCTCGAGTACCGTCGTAAAATTCTCATAAGCTCTCAAATGCATAAATCCAGAGCCATGTGTAACTCCGAATGCCTTCATATGAGTATCCATAATCCATACTCTGACGTGTACAGAGCAAAACCCCAAGCAAAGAGACCTCTCAGTGGATGATATAGAGAATTGGATAACATCTCAAAATTCGACGATACACAGATTCTGGCTCGCAGTACAACCCCCTTCCCTCCTTGGTTATTGAACAATTATAATGTGGACATTACCCTTTCGAAATTTCCTAAATCAAGTCCAACATCGAAATTAATATATAATGAACTGTTTAAGATTTTTGCCACAGAAAACATTCATAAACTCTCTATCTTCACTGACGGGTCGAAATCCGATAAAGGTGTGGGAACAGCAGCTGTTATAGAAGATCGAATATTAACTAAAAAACTAAGTGACTACTGCAGTACGTTTACAGATGAGCTCTACGGCATACCTTTTGGCTTGGAGAACATAACGACTTCAGACCGATGTGACATAGTTATTTACACTGACTCACTGAGCTCACTACAGGACAAATACACCTCTCATCCTGTACTCTCACAAATACTTAAGGCAATACACTCTCAACAAAAACATGTAACATTGTACTGGCTACCTGGTCATGAAGGTCTAGGGGAAAATTCAATCGCAGACACCCACGCAAAAAACGCTGCAGGACAGGCACAAATCGACTGTGGACCAATCACACATGAAGACATAAACAGAATTACAAAGAAATGTATTTTGGAATACTTGGAAAACTCTTGGACGACTCTTACAGACAACAAACTACGGAGTATAAAAAATACCGCCAAAGACTGGCCATCCAGTTATCGAGTCAGTAGGAGGGACGAGGTGGTATTGGCTCGGCTCAGGATTGGCCATTCAAGACTCACTCACCAGTACTTAATGACTAGACAAGATAAACCACTTTGTGAAATATGTAATACTGAATTGACAATAAAACATATACTTACAAACTGCATAAGACGGAATGACTTAAACATCCCTTACAACATGTGTGAACTTCTCGCTGAAGGTAGCCAGTACATAGACAGTATCTTAATATATCTACGAAATACAGGATTATACGATCACATATGAAGACCTAGAAGATTCGTTAATGAATCCACATTTTTATCCCATGAATAAGTGCATTTTTATTATGACATAAAGTTAAAGCTCTAATCATTTTTAAGCCTTTAATATATTTAATTTAAATCCATAAATCCTGGATTCATAATAATATATAAACTTATAATCAATTCCTGATCTCTTAGAAGACTTAACTCAGTGTGTTTATCGTACAAAATACGAAACACAATAAATAAATAAATATTTTGTAGGAAATTCATTGGGCTTTCGAAGGATATTCTCTGATTTACCGCGAATCTACCATATTTTTCAAGGTATTTAAGAAAATATACAATAAATCGAAAAGGCCTTCAGTCCGTAGATGAAATATTTTTTTTTTTGTACTACTTCTTCGTTTTCAATATTTCTATATCTCAGTTGAGATGTATGTCAAACATGTGGAAAAAAAAGGTCCATTCAATCCTTTTTTTGACGTATTCGAAAGCAAAATGCAAGTTTTATTACTTTTTTTGAAAATGATTAAACATAACTACTTCTAGAACTTTTTATTTTTGTAAAGACCTTATGTTTGATAATAAGGTAAAAGAATTTTATATTTAATTTCATAACATTAGGCGTGTCAACGTTTGAGGCCATTAACTGCAGTGTCCTTTCTTTAATAAAACATCCATTAACTAACAAAAAGGACATGAAACATATATAAATGTCATTAAAGAGCCATGACTCTTTTTTGTCAGCTGTTAGATGTTTTATTTAAGAAACGACATGATGTGAAATCAAAATAAGAAATATTCTTTTGAAAAGAGTCAAGAAAAAAAGGACTGTTATAAAAAGAGATGTAAAATTTGTTGACCTGTAAGGCCTTTAAACACACACACATATATATATATAATACACATAGAAGAGAATTTTTGAGGAATCTGCTCAGTTTAAGGATCTCCTGAAAGATTTGAAGTTGTGTATTATTGAAACAGGGATTTGTTGATGAGAATGAATCGATTAGAAGCCATTCTGATCTGATGAGATAAATGTCGGGGGGGTTGAAGCTATCCTATGCAGACCCTCATAGATATTTCATTGCCTTCCCCGGAGCGCTATGTCCCGTCGCTATAAATGTCCGCGCAGACTGTGGGAAAACAGGCAATTCATCTTTCATTCTTGACAATTATAATAAATCGCCATGTGCCCTCGTCATTCCGGGCTACTGATATTGTGGGGGCAATATCTCATTGTACATTCAGGCACTCATTAGCTCCTAATATAGGCTATTATCAGCATTAGGCCATTATCACTCCCAACAAAGGACTCAGCTGTCAACGGGTCGATTTTATTGAGTCATTAATAAAATCAACGAAATTTACTACCTGAAATGGATTGGAAGAGCCAATGATTAAAGGGACGTCATATTTGTAGGCTCCTCTTGCAGACGGAGTGTTTGTCAAAGAATGCAATAATACAAAAAGTCGAACGCGGAGGGACTGCATCATAATAGCATGTTTCCTATATCTAGTGTCATTTGGAAAGATAAGCTATTAGAAACAGTAATTTGTTTTTTTTTTTTTTTTTTTGTTCTTTCTTGAAATATATAAACATATGTAAAAATGTAAAATGACATCTGAAAGCGAAGCAACATATTAGCCAGTAAGATCGGAAATTCACATCATCCTAAACCGACCTCCGAATGAGATCGCTCTATCAAAAACCACATAAAAACCCCCTTTTGCAGGAAATTTAATATGATTTCGAATAAAATCATTACATTTACTACGATTTCCAAACCGGTTTCGAGACATATAAGAAAATGTCCGAATATCTCAAGAAAAATTTAGTTTTTTTTTTCATTTTCCTCGACAAAGGTATGCACAGTGGCTCACAGTCAAAATGATGCAAGATATTTACTTTTAAAAAAATATATTTAATACCAAGCCACAAATTATTCTGAAAAATCTTTGCTTACAAAAATATAGTAGGATCATCAGGCTAGATTATACAATAGCTAATAATTTATTTGAGATCAAATCATAAAATTAAACAAAAACTTTGTACATTAATATACAATTCTGAGGTCACAATGAAAGTGATGCAAAATGGAAAACGTCCAAAAATTCCAAAATATTTTAAATTATAGTACTTTTTAGGCAATCCTTTATTAGTTATAATCACTTTCAAACAATTGGGCATGAATCTCTGGAAAAAAAAAATTTGCATATTTTTATATTTTCCGTTGATGTAAGAATTTTGCCTTGCAACTCTACCATTGTATTGCATTTTTCTTAAGACTCATTGAATGGTTTCAGCACACACTGTTTTATTTAAGTGTTTTTCAACTAATGTAGCCATCTCTGCAGCACTAAATTTTGATTTTTTTTTGCCCCAAAATCCAACGTTTGTCATTGCCGGTAGAACGTTTCTTTTGTAATGACTCTAGATTTTATTATTACTCTGTTTTCTTTTTTAAAACGTTCAATAATACGTTGAAAGGTGCCATAAATCCAATTAATAATATAGGCGATTTCATGTTGTTTTGCCCATTTTAAATTTATTAATGACTATTTCTTGTTCAGGAATAGTTGTAGGTATACCTACCAATTTTACGGAAATGCTCGAACAAGACTGATTACTTTTATCCATATTGTTTTTTTGTTGTTCTTATTAAATTAATGAAAAGGGATTAAAATATTAGTTTGTTTGTTTAGAAAATATGGGGCGAAAAACCTCACGGTCGTCAGCGCCCTACTATGTCATTGCAACGCATAACCACTCATCCCCCGTTCCCGTGAACCTTAGGGAGTCAGTTTTTTTTTTTTTTTTTTTTTTTTTTTTTTTTTTTTTTTTTTTTTTTTTTTTTTTTCTTTTTTTTTTAATTTTATTTTATTTATTTCTTTATTTTTTTTTATTAACAAATTAGACCTTGTACTTTGTATATATTTTTTGGCCCATTCTTTTTTTTCCCTCACTTTCTGTGTTTAGGGGATTTTTTTTTTCTTTTTCCTTTTTCTCTCCTTTTTTTTTTTTTTTTTTTTTTTTTTTTTTTTTTCCCTGACATACTCCCCGATATAGCTATTGTCAAAGTGCAGACAATTTTATTTTAAAAATACAGATATCAGGTTCGAGACCAAAAGTTACTTACAAATTAAAGAAACTAAACATATACATATGTCAATATATTAAACGAATAACAATATTAAACAATATTAAATTAAAACTAGAAACTATGAGATTTAAAATAAAAAAAAATAAATAAAATAAAATAAATAAATGGTATCACAAATTATCACAGTTTGCTAACTTAAGGAAACACTAAATAAATTGATTAAACGTGCAACAATCATTCTACTAAACAACAATTACAAACAAGTACTAGACTGAAAAAAAAACAACACATAAGGACCCTAAATAGAGGGCAACATTATTTTCATATTAATCTATTAAGCCCAGTTATCTTTAAAAATTTTATTATTTTGTCAACTTCAGCCTGTTTGTTGCCGAGAGCCTCTGCTATCTTTCTTGATATCCCGAACTGCCGAAAGAGTTTTGTGTACTTCCGGCAATCTTCAATAATGTGTTGAATGGTGAGGGGTTTTCGACAAGTAAGGCATCGGGGAGGGGTTTTCCTGGACATAAGATACGAGTGCGTAAGACGGGTGTGCCCAAGTCGTAGTCGTGCCAACATTACTTCTTCATTTCGGCTGGGTCTAGAGGATGTCTTCCAAGGCTGGCAGTCAGTTTTCACCAAACTCAGCTTATTGATGCCTCTTGCTTCATTCCACATCAATTATTAGTAAACTCATGCCACCAAAAATTGAAGAACAATTATTTTCTAAATGGAAGTAAACCTTGCATCTTTTTCACTGTGACGTTCAATTCCTGTGAGTTTTAATGAAGAATTTGTCTTCTATTTATATAAATGTTATAGTTTTGATTTGATTACCTAAATTCAATGTATGCCAATGAATTCATTATGCCCTAATGTGCATTGGCATTTAAATTGTAACAAATTGAGTGCAACTAGCAATAGAAATAGATATCTTGGTTTGCATAATCTATTGATAAAATATTTACTTTCTATAACTTCCTCTTCTCCATACATATTAAAACTTAAATACCTTAGTCCATTGTTTTGGAGTACTCGAAGTCAAAATTCTAGTTTTTCCCACCTTTTCTGGAAAAACGTTAATGATAGCACCTAGAATGATTTTTTTTTTTCTTTTTTCGATTCTCTATGTCAAAGTATCAGTAATTGGTGTACCTGGAAGCTATTTAACACAATGCCTGCGAATGTAGCCAAAAACTGTGCTTCGCAGTGCGGATGACTTTTGGTTAAATTGAGCACTCATTTAACAAGAAATACTTTTGTATCTAATTTCATTAATATTAGTCTAGGCCGAAATCGATCAGACAAGTACATATGATGGGTTGAGAAGCCAAGGGATACAAGTGACGTTATAGTCATTTTGAGATATCACTGTTTAAAGTTAAATAGTTTTTGCAAATTCCCTGATAAGTGTAAGTCTGTATAATGTTTTAATTACGTTTCTACTATGCACCAATTGAAATTTCAGTTATATAGTTTAAGAAAAAAACTAATTGTTAATGTATATTATCAATTTATAAGACAGCCACACACACAAAAAAAATAAAAGTCCGGACCCAGAGACCAGACCATGTTTCCTATATGTTTTTGGGGTCCCTGAATCCGAATCCGGGATCAGAAAAAGCTCTGCGCTTTTTGTTTAAGCCCCACCCCTCAAAACTCACTATAAAATTGTTATTCAAGTTTTTATCTAAAATAAACGACTATTTCCTGGGTACTGACTTTTAGTGTATAAAAATACTAATGTTTCGAGACTTCAGCGAACTTGATAGGTCAATTTGGAGCGAAGTTACAGCCCTTCAAATATAAGACATTTCTAAAAAATTCGCGTTTTTGCTTATATTTTTTTATATTATATATTTTCTAAGGCATACAATCTTTGAGTTTTTACACATAAATTGACATAAGGCCTTCCCCAGTAATTCTTGATCTGATGTAATCCTTAAAATCACAAAATACAACCCTTAAAAAATCTCCCCATATTTTATTGGAGCAATGTATCAATTGAAGTAAATTAAATAAACGACCTAAAATAAATTAATTAAGCTTCCATTTTCGAACCACTTTTTTATAAATTTGTCTACATGTTAATTACAGTGTTCTCTAATCATTGGGAAAAGATAGGAAGCCAAGTACCGCTAGCCCTATTAAAACTCTGTCAGTAAGATTAGGTTAGCTATTATGTATCATATACTAGTTTTCCAGAAAAATGCTAAGCAAACTCGCTTTTTTTTGGGGGGGGGGGGGTAAACATGGATACGCTCTGCCCCTGTCTCCCATGTTAAAAAGTGGATCTTTAAGGCTAAATATCTCGAAAACGAATACCGCTTAGAGGGTCCTATCTTTTCCCAATGCATCTCTGTAATTAACATGTAGGCAAATTTATAGAAAAGTAGTTCGAAAATGGAAGCTTAGTTAATTTTATTTTAGGTCGTTTATTTAATTTACTTCAATTGATACATTTCTCCAATAAAATATGGCGAAATTTTTTAAGGGTTGTATTTTGGGATTTTCAAGTCCTTGGGATTTTAACAATATACAACCAGAAGTTAACAGCATACCGGCTTTGGTTTTGGCCTCCTACATTGTCACTGAACGTAGTTAATATTTTAACTGTCGCTGGAAGAGTATTGATAAACTTCAGCAATCCAGACAGTATCTTGAGGGCTATGAAGCCTGACCCTCATGCCACGTGTACATAGAAGCATTGCCAGTCCCTACTTTGTGTACACAAAAGTCGTAATTCTGCTAGTATCGTGAATAATAAACATTTGAGCAAGTCACAAATTGACAAGTGTCACTTGTATCCCTAGTACACCAAACAAATCTGCTCATTTTTAAAGTAGTTGATTTTGTTTCCGCTATTTCTCAGTAAATACCAGACATTTACTTATATCCCTTTGCCACCAACATTTCGTATGTATTAACTATCCAGAACTGCACTTAACTCGATTTTTTTTAAAATGTCACTTGTACCCCTTGGCTTCTCAACCCGTCATATAAGACCGGGTTTCGTGATTATCGAGTTGACGTAATTAGTGAGTTTTTCTGCCATCCGGGAGGGAGGAAACAATATGAAACCAATGGAGCTGATAAATTTTACATTTCTCAGGCTGAGATGTTTTGTTCAATTATCTTCCTAATAATTAAGACTTGACTCGACGACAGAATAACAATAACGGCGACCGGATCCAAAGAGGTAGAGAAGCGTAGATAGATTGCACGAGCCCCTGAAAGCAGTCAGCCCAGTCATGCAATATCTATGAAGCACAGGCTCTAACAACCCTGATATTAGGCCGACATTTATTCCATTAGTTTTAGAGTCGCTCTTTACCATTTCATTCACCTCTCAGAAATCGGCTGGTTTCAGTTCGTCATTTTGGTGACATCATTTATCGAAGCGTCTTACTCAGCTATGATTCTCTATTAGCTCTTGAATATTTATAACAACCCTCCCTCTCTCCCTCTCTCTCTGCTCTTAATTCTACGTAATACTCTGCCTAACTTGACGACATAATTCCCTCGGCATACTTCGATCTGAATAGACTAAATCGTTCGGTCGTTTTATAAAAATCTTTTCTTTTTTTTTTTTTTTTTTTTTTTCATGTCGTTCATTATAATGGATTATTCATTATTTGTTCTTTTTGTTGATCTTAGACACCTCGATTGTACACGATTCTTATTCAGAGGAGTATCAACTCCATCAGCTGTAATTATCTTCTATTAACGGGACGCTTTTGTAACGGGATGGTTAATCTCGGAACCTGTTACCTTTGTACTTGAATGAATTATAAAGAATCAACCCTAACAAAAATTGAATTTCGGGAAATCAAATGTACTGTTACAATGAATTTGTTTTCCCAAGTAAAAGTCTTTTTATTATCACAGTAGGTCAAAACACATTTACAACAAACTATTCTTTAATTTCTTAGTTTAAGTGTTCCTGAAGAGGTATCATATTACGTGAAACATGTAGAGCTTACTAAAGAAAAGATTGTCATAGTGTCTTGTAAATATGTAATACTTTATCAAATAAAATTTACTGATGACTGGTGATACTACCCATTCTATATTCATCGACTAAATCTTATGCGGAAATATGTAGCAGTGGCATAATATCCATTTGCATATGGCCATTAAAAAAATATATTAAAATCGTAGACACCAGTCTGACTGAAGTAGGATGTGATTCCTGCTAAATATACCGTTAAAAAACA
The DNA here is from genome assembly GCA_946811695.1 of Gonocerus acuteangulatus. Taxonomy (NCBI): domain Eukaryota; kingdom Metazoa; phylum Arthropoda; class Insecta; order Hemiptera; family Coreidae; genus Gonocerus; species Gonocerus acuteangulatus. The sequence goes on along the minus strand of OX328123.1, from coordinate 99,302,676 downwards.
GTTATTCAGGACGAATGCAGAACTAATGATGAATATACATATATCTTTGAGTGGAACATTTTCAAGTTTAATATCATATGTGTTCCATCCTCCTTATTTTATTTTTTTACGGCGCACCGCCATCTGATGCATTAGCGCCGACACCCATGTTGCTCCCAGGATTGTTCTCACCGTGCCCTGAAATTAGTAGTAAACCCCTGCTGCCGGTGGCGCTCGCACCCTCATCTCCCCTCCTCCGGACCCTCCGTGTTATACAAGAACATTCCCCGAGCAAGGTAAACTATTTAGAAAAGTCTTGACCGAACCTCATAAGCTGACTTAAGTTATGAGTGTCATTGTAGGAATTCATAGGTTATCGTCTAGTGACTCTCTTCGTTGCATAATGATCGCTTTGTTTAAGAACAAATCCTTAAACCTCACACGAAACAATTTGTCCATTCTATACCTACCTTATTATGCAACCCATCCCGCAGCTATTCTTCAGGACTTAAACACTTTTTGCTTGTTAGATACGAGTACTTATATCCGAATTGCAAGTCTATTTCTATTTCGAATTTCATACAATAATGGGACGTCGGTACTTTTTGGACTGTAGGTACGTGTTGAATCGATCTGGAGAAGAGAGACGCCTCCTAGCCCGTGCCAGAAGTCGGCGCTGAGAGATCCCTCGAGGCTGATTAGCTTGGAGAATTCGTGATTGCTTCGTTCGTGACTGTATAGCTAAGTATTCGTGAGAGCTGGTCTGCGGTCGTCACTCATGTCCACATCCCCCCTCTCTCTCTCTCTACCTCTTTGGCCATGGAACTCCGCCTCGAATCTAGCCTCCATATATGCTTAGGAAGTCTCCATTATTATTTTTTTACTCCATTATTAGGAGAATTCCTAATACTTATGATAGAAAACATTATTTTCAAATTTACGATACTTGCGTAAAAAGTTCACATTACATTGTTCTGCTGGACATCGTGTACTAACATTATATATAATTTTTTTTAAATTTCAGAGGAAAAATTCGTACCTCATATGGTTTTGCATTAATAGGCTTTCGCGTAAAATAATTACAGATATTTTGATGAGTGGTAGCGTACAAATACAATTTCGGTTTCTTGGACTCGAAAAGGCGACTGATTTGAATATTTCTTCAAACTCTTGACATTCATTTAAATTAATATATAAAGATGTCTTCACTACAAGAGTTACCTCGGCAGTAGAGAGAACATTAGAATTACAAAAAATGATCTAAAGAAAGCAGGATTTTTTCCTAATTTTTTTAAAATATCGTAGTAAAATAAAACAGTAGGGAAATCATGGTAAGTCGACGAAGGACTAATCTTACCAAATTGGTTTAGGCATAATTTTCTATAGGAACGCCTTCGGAAAACGATGCTTGGAATTTAGGAGCAGTAGGTTTCTTCCAATTAAGGTAAAATATATATCCAGTTTCTTGATGCAGGAGCATATATAGAAAATAGGGGGGGGGAGTTCCTCGGGATTTGGGGGGTATAGAATACTAACAACCTAGGACTTGGAATCGTTAGCCAGCTAAAACGCTATTAAACCCGACGAAAAAAATATATTTTTCTGAACTAAGTGATCTTATTTAATTTATTTTTGAGGTTTTTATGATATCAACATTTCGGGGAGTGGGCTGCAGCCCCGTCACCCACGCACGTTATCATATCTGGCTTGACTCTCAAGTGATGTTAATTAGAGTGCAAGCTGGTGTGCTGGGATTCCACTTCGGCTTTCATGAGTATCAATATAATGTTTTCCAAGTCGCTTCGGATATAAGCATTATTCGAGCACATTGTAATATCATAGGTATGCTCCCAACTTAAGCATTTTAATCTGAAATAGAAGGAATGTTTGTAATAATAACAATCAGAACCTGGTTACTTGACATGAAGCAGGAAAATTTTGAAAGTGTCAGGTTTAAGAGTGTGGGAATCGACATTTAAAGAGATCTTAAGAATAAGATCTTTAAGGTGGCACCTGCTCCTCTTTGAAGAGTGCCACTTTCTCACGGACCTTACCGTGTCTAAAACACTTTGTACCCAGAGAAACACTATTCAACTCCAGGTAGCAGCTCTACATCCTGTAAGGCGATTCTTATAGTCGCATCAAGTTACAACAAAATAATGGTTCCCAGAGAATTTAATTTTTCATAATTTTTGCAATTTATTTAGGCTTTATTTTTATTTTGTTCTTTTTTAAGATTATAAAAAATAAAACGTTATTCAGCAACTATTTTTCCAATTTTCTCGAAAACGGTTGAAGCTATCGCCTTAAAAATGGTGTCATTCGTTTTCCTAGGCCAAGAAGCCTATAAAACAAGTACTTACAAGCATATGAACTCAAAAACGTAAGCGTTACGATTTTTTTTTGCGCGAATTTCGCCCCAAACGCCATCTTCCAGTAGGCGGATTTTGCTGGTTAACGAACTTGACCTTTCGAATTGGACGAAGGATTTTTGTACCAAATTTTATCAAAATCGGACCATTGCTCTCTGAGCTATGCCGCGAACAGACAAATATATATATATATATATATATATATATATATATATATATATATATAAATAAATAAAAAATACAAATATATATATATATATATATATATATATATATATATATATACATATACATACAAATTTGAACCACCGTCATTTTCGGTCTCTAGGGGTTCTGAAACGCAAAATTCTCTAGTCGGCACTTCCAGATTGTTTCATGAGATCAACCTTATAAGCGGGGTTCCTCCCTATGAAGGGAGGGAGGAACCGCGCTAAAAGGGTTACAGATAATTCTTTCGGCATAGTTAAAACGAAACAGTGTCTATAAATGAAGCTTTATCGTTCATAGTAAAATTTCCTATTTCAATGCAGTCATAAAGAATAAAAATATAAACCCGTAAAAAGATTTAATGGCATTGGCTTAGAATTGATTTTTCATTATTTTCTTGAAATACCTAAAAAAAAAAACAAGGTCCATTTTAGCTTCTCCTTACCGAGACGATTCATTAGATACCCCACATGATAGGTTTCTGAAGGAAGATGGGTTTCAAAAGGCACAAATACAAAACAACCCCCCCCCCCAGAAGTGGAGTCAAACACAACGTTTCAGGATTTTTCGACTTTTGCTATAAATAACACCCTAATGGCTTGTCATCCAGCAAAATGACTAGTCTTTAGCTTTTCGGGAAGTGCAACCGCCTCAATGACTAATGCTTCTAAGTTTATTAGGAACGTGTACTATTTCAATATAAAAGAAAGGATGATTTCGTCCATAAGCGAAATGTTCCCCAAATAAATGGGCTTTACTTGAGAACAAAAACGAATGTTGGTCCTAGTGCTTTTTTTTTTTTTTTTTTTGTATTGTATCTAGTAGAGCGGCAGTTTAGAACTTTCCGATGATTTTGAGAATAAAATCTTAATCTAATCTATCTCCTGGGTACCAATAATGTGCACCACTTATTTATTTTTGACCTTGCATCTCAGCATACAACATTCTCAAACGAAACGATTGGATAAGCTCGCTGTCTAGCAAAATTCGTCCGGGTAAAAGGACTATTCACACACATCAGCCACGTCACGTCTCCGTTCCGTCAGTTCCGTCTAGTATCAGTTACAAAATATATGTTTTCACGACTGAAGTGGAAAAATATTTTTCGTGTCGGATACGTGACGTGACTCGTGTAGGTGGTTAGACTTTTACTCTGACAGAAGAAGTCGAGGATTACTCTGGAGCAAAATTATATAATTTATTAATCAGTTGAGTTGGCTGATAATAAGAAACAAAAAAGAGAAAAACTGTCTATATTTATTTGGTTTTGATATCGGCCAGTTTAAGCGCATTCCAGAGTAATATTGTAAATTGTGTTTAGCTTATGCAGCTCCCATGATATGGATAATTTTGAGTATAAATTAAATTTGGAATTAATAAATGATGTATAAATGGATGGACTAGGGGTTGTCAAGGAGATTGTAAGAAGGTTCCCCATTGGTCCAGAAGACATCATCGACCGCTGCAGAACCTCTTCCCCTTCCCCCACTAAGGAACTGTCTTACATCGATTAGCTCTTGTCATGTACTCCTACATTCCTCCCCTCTTATCTCATCTTCCTCCATCTTTACTTTAGTCTCGGGTTACTCGCAATACAATACCTTCCATATTGAATATATTGTTCTCTCGGGGGTTCAGCTATCCAAGTAGGTGGAAATAAAATCATTGTATGGCAATGATTTTTACTTTACTGTTTTTTCTCTTTAAGTATTATTTTTGTTATGTTATGGGAGTTTTAATTTTAACATCCTTTTCACATTGGCAGAATTTTGGTACGGGATGTCTTTAGGTTATCGCTGTTTCAAACCAGGATTGGGGGTGATTCTATTCAACTAAAACATTTACTATCCCAAGTGTTATACGTCGTCACATGCGTATTCTACTTTGGTAAACGCCTATTGAATCTAAAATGCGAAGACTTTATGTGGCGTTTTTATGAGCAATATCTTCTTAGACCGTCCACAACTATTGCAGTCTTTTGATTTGATTTATTTCTCATAACTTTCACACAAGTCCTCCCAATATACACGGTTTCCTTTTATACAAGAAGGATCAACAAATAAATACTTTTCGGTTTTTCAATTGAGAACTTGGGCGATTTTTGACAAGAACTCGTTATTATGGTACCAGGATTTCCGGGATTTGGTCGTCATCGTTAATAAAACTAATTTTTTTGAAGAATAAAAATGAGTTTTTATTGCAGAATTTTTGGCTTCAATTTCCTCCGCTTTTATATAACAATTTTGTTCGATTATTATTTCATTGATTTCATTTAGTAATTTATTTACATAATAACATTCTAAATGGAATATGTAACTTTGAATTGGCTTAGTTCCTACGCTATTCACTGCTGGCAAACCCGCAAAACACTAATGGTTGACGGGCTAAACGCTAGCAGGCTTCCCACCTCACAATTGTTCTTCCGTGAACGTTTTGTTTAATAATCATCTCGATAAAACTAATGTTCAAATAACTGTTGAGTCCTAGAATAATTTAATAACGAGGACTTCTACTGACTTAACATCTATGCGTTATTTTGTTTGAGAATCTTTTTTTTTTTTTTTTTTTTTTTTAGCAATAAAGAATAAAGAAAACATAGGAATTTAATAATAAAAAAATGTTATTATTTAAAATCATAAATAGAACTTATTTTATAGGATTTTAGACATATAAATTAATTTAATGCATTATAAATAAATCTAGAAGCGATTTTAAAACAATATTCTATAAGCGATTTAGGGTTCTTCATTGATAGAACCCTAGGGGGCGGGGATTTAGGGTTCTTCACCGGAATTCTGAGGAAGTGCAACAATTTTATAATGTAGAGAGAGTTCTGAAGGACTAGTTCCTAATGTTTTTGTGATAATTATTAATTTTTTATATTTACTAATTTTTTTTATTTTTTCGTTTTATTTAGCTAAATCCACTAATGAAAGAATGAATCTTGTTTCTTTTCAGGAGCATCCTGGTCTCCGAGGCACACCTCTGGCAATGCTAGCAGCTCAGTGCAACAAACTCTCGTCCAAGTCGCCACCGCCTCTGGCTGATGCGGCCGTAGGAAAGGGGTTCCATCCTTGGAAGAAGAGCCCTCAGTCACGGGATCCACCTACCTCCAGTTACAGTCGGCCTCCCGTTAGCAGCTGTTCCTACACTTCCTCAGGGGAACTTTGGTCAGGAAGTTCAGACATAGCCAAAGTAGAGACAGTCTACAGCAGGCATCCTTATGAAAGTTGGGGCCTGCCGACTCACCACGTCAAACCGGAAAACGCAGGCTGGTGGGAAGTTCCAGGTCCAGGAGGATGGTTGGACATGGCCGGACACGGACAGGTGCAGTACGGCCCCGAATACAGCCTAGGGCTGGCGTCGAACACTCTCCTCCAGGGACAGCACCTCCTTCAGGACTACAAGATGCTCCCAGGACAGACAGGGACGTTCCTTCATGCTCCACCTGCTCCGGCACCTCCACCACAAGCTCCATCACCTCGCTCTCAGCGACGTTACACTGGCCGTGCTACTTGCGACTGCCCCAACTGCCAAGAGGCCGAGCGACTGGGACCTGCAGGAGTCCACTTGCGCAAAAAGAATATTCATAGCTGCCACATTCCCGGTTGCGGGAAGGTCTACGGGAAGACTTCGCATCTAAAAGCTCACCTCCGGTGGCACACTGGTGAGCGGCCTTTTGTATGCAACTGGTTGTTCTGTGGAAAGCGATTCACAAGGTCGGACGAGCTCCAGCGCCATCTGCGGACTCACACTGGAGAGAAAAGGTTCGCCTGCCCTGTTTGTAACAAGAGGTTCATGCGGTCAGACCATCTCGCAAAGCACGTTAAGACCCACAACGGTGGGAAAAAGGGATCCAGCGGGGAGTCTTGCAGCGATAGCGATGCAGGCTCGCCGTCCCCGGACGTGAAGCGGCTGGTCTGAACCTCATCGCCACCAGGACACACTCTAGCCCTCTCCGTCTGATCCTTTATAGGGGTGGGGCTTTGCAAGGAGACCTTAACCGTTTCAAATTATTTATTAATACTTCCTTTAGTATTAAACTTATAATTAGTCCGAAATATTGTGGAAACAATTCGAATTAGATTCATGATGGCTTTAGTAAAACTTTATCCGTCCATGCCAGTTTTCAGGTGCTGATGTTGTTAGCGATATGACAATCATACTTTATTGAAAATTTGTTTTCCTTATTTAAAACTCATCTGCAAAGGTAGCTCTTATTTTGGTACAAGTCATTTAAATTCAAGGGGTTAATAGATATTAGAAAAAAAGTATTAGTGAAACAACTAAAATCAATTAAATTACTTTGATCATTATTGAACAGTAAAATATGAATGTTTACAGTTTTCTTGTTTGTTTTGTTGTTGACTACTGTTTGAGCAATAGTAAACGCCGCGTAAATGTTATTCTGAAATGTCTAAGCAATAAATATTGAGCACAATCAAAATTTAAATAATTAAAAAGTATATAATAAACTTTTGGATTGCGGTTAAAGGGGATTGAGTCCAATGGAAGGTTTAGCGTGGACGGAGACGGCTGGTCAGTTCTGGTGACGGCTCAATATAGGATAGATTATCTGTTTTAGCCGTGTGTTTCTGACTGGAAATGTTTATTTTTTCCAGGCGACTGCTCTCGAGCCTGGAGCCATGTCTCATCTAGTTCCAGGGTTGGACACATTGCGACCCTCCTTGCACTGCACCTCACCCCGCACTCACCCTCACCCCTCCCTCTCACCCTCTCCGCATTTTTAATATATCTCAGGGATTTATACGTCACAATTATAAATACGTATATTTGATGTTTATCGGGCTTTTTCTGTATATACATTTATTGGTATTTGATATCACGCTGAATATTATCAGACATATGTTCGAAATTTTAGGAAAACGTTTAATTAGCTTTGATCGTTTGTTCGTAAAGTTGTAAAGTCTTATCGATTTGTGTAACCGCGTTTTGGTCGTGCCTTCGTAAGAATATTTTTGTCAGCACAGAATGATTTAACCCGTAAACGAACAGGTTAATTCAAATGTGATTAATTGAGAAGATATCGTTCTGTCCACCATGGTGGAGATTTTCGTCATAATAATAGAGTTTTTATTGTCAAAGATTCGGATTGAATTTCAAGGCTTCATCAGGGCTATGAGATTTTTAAGAACTGATTTGCATCCAAGTCGCTTCATCTTTCGCGACTTGAAAACCGATCTGTTCAACCTCTCCATGTAGTCCTGATGAAGGATTGAAATTCAAACCTAAACTTCTACAATAAAAACTCATTTTTATTAAGAAATGAAATTTTATGACCGAACCTCGAATATTCTTCACCTTGGGAATATGGTTTACAAATTATGCAGTTTTTCCCGGGTTTAACATTTCCTTACGAGTTCATGATGTTAAGAGTCTATTTGTTCGGCCGCATCATAGAAAGGGTTGTCCAAGAAGGTGGGAGGGACCAATCTTTCGGTTGCTTTTGGTTTGAGTGCGGTGCAGATGTGCGAGGTAGGTTGCAGTGTGTCATACCAGGCCTTTGGATTCTCTAGTCGCTTTATTTTTAAGCTATTAAATATCCTACATGTATGTGCCTTAAACGTTAGGATGGTATTTTCCGAGGCCCTGGTCTGCTAACCCTTGTACAAAAAATACAAGCTCTTATTTACTTTTTATAGATTTAAATATAGATATATATTAAATACTAATATGTATATAATGTTTCCGAACAAATCAATCTATTTGCAAGTTTTGCCTTGCTTTTATTTTTTTGACATATGTATTTTTCAATTTCAGTTTTTCGTTTTCTCTTTTTATAATATGATAAGATATGAGTAAAATAACATTACGTTTCCTAAAGATATAAAGCATTACATAAATGACGCTTTAATGTGATGTCGTCACATGCCTGTATAACATGCAGCATCTGTACGGCGTGTAAATACTTGCTCCCGTTTTATTTTTGGGGGCTTCACGTATAATTGTAAATATTTTTGGACGAATTTTAGTTCTATTTTCATTAAAAATTATAAATATAGTGTGTAAAAAAGGAGGCAGATATCTCGTATATTTTGACATATCACCCAGTTATAATGGGCATTTTCGACGAAAGGGTTTCTAGGTAGCGATTTGCTCTGGTTTAGGGATTTTATTTTATTTTTTAAATATATTTCTTAAAGGTGTCACTAGTCACTCGTGAAGCACCTTATTTTCTCCGGACCCGCTTGGAATGGGCGAGCTGAGAGTAACCAAATAAAGTTCTAGTTGACTTTGACTGGTTTATCGTCAATTCGCGGACTTTCCGGTGGGTATCGAATCCCTAGTCATGCGCAGAAACTCGCAAGCCTAGTCAGTCATTTTGCGGATATTCTTACTCATCACACATCCCTATTACCCTTCCTCAAACCACCACCCTCTCCTCGTAGCCGTTCTCAAGGAACAACTGGTGGAATTCATATAAGAGGATCCATAATGTATATAAGAAAAAAATATCAAGAAAATATTAAATAAAGAAAGTTTCACTTGAAATCTATTTATTCTCATTTAATACTCCTCTGCCAAACCCTTTATAAGAAAAAAAAGTAAACATTTATTTAATAATAATACAATATATTCAACAACTGTAAAATTTTATGATTTATACTTAACAAAATTTAGATTCTTTCAAAAATCCTAAATCTAAGAGAAACTTGAAGCTTTTTCTTACATCTTACGATTAATAATCAATGTATTTTTTTTTTTTTTTACTCTTTCTACAAAATTGGGGCAAATTATCTAAAATACTAATAACTTAGCGTTAATAAAGGGTGATCTTTATATTCCGTATGTTTGCAAATGTAATTAATATCAGTTTTACTGCTTTAATGGTTTATTTTAATTAATTAAAATTGCATTTCTATTTTAAGCAAATATAGAAGACTGGAGAATAATGCATTTCTCCATTATTATTGATTTTTTTATTTAATTCAATTAAACAAAATAAATAAGTAGAAAATAATCTTAATTATAGCATCTTGATAAGTCCTGTATAAGTTTATTATTTTTAATTTTTTTACGATTTGGATATTCTTTGATAACCTGTATTTGAAATCATTAAAGGCTCGATGATAACATTTCTAAAAATAAAATATGATAAATTTAAACCCCCATAAGCAATTCCAAAAAAAAAAAAAAAATAAAATTAATATAAAATAATTATCTTCAGTTAATGGTTAAACGAATTGTATTCAATTCAACACATATATAACTAAGAAATACAAGTTTCACGAATAAATATCACTAATTTAATTTCTAAAAAACAAAAAAAAATGTTTTAAATAGAAAATCGGTCATTCTTTAGACACAGAGTGAAAGTAATCGTGGGTAAAATATTAAGTAAGCGTCATCTTAACTAGTATAATTATATTAAATATTGAACATAAAATGAATAAATTCTTTAAACGAGCCTTTTCTAAGTGACACATCAGAATTATATTATCACCTCTTCAGCAAAAAAAAAAAAAAAAAAAAAAAAAGAATAGTATGGGTGTTTTGAATGTAAATAATCTAATGTTTTTTTTCATTATTTAAAGATTTATAATAATATAATTTAAATTATTCTTTGTTAAATTGTAATTAATTTCTGCGAGGCTTGTTGAGATATTTCTGCTATTTTCCTTTTATTTTATTTTTCCTTCCTTTGCACAATCCTAATTAACAATATTTATTCAATTTGAACGAAACTTCCTGTAGTATACTCTTCAATAAAAAGTGCATAGCATCAGTAACTTCGGCCTTGTCTCTAGGTGTCTTTTTACATTTGAGTTAATAGTAAAACGCTTTTATTAGACTTTGCTAACAATTATATCATTAATGAAAATGCATAAATAATAATTAAGTATACTTATTAAGATTAAATAGCAATGGGACAAATAGAACACTAATTCTACATTCTTTGAAAGAAATATATTTCTTTGTTGGGTTGCCACATTTACACTACAAAATAGATTACTTCCTTTTATAAGAAATGCTGAACGTGGCTATAAGTAATGTGTAGGAAGATCTCCCCGCCCATTGGCCATGTTCCAGGAGGCTCGCCATAGAGGTAGGTGACCTTACACCAAATCGGTTAGTTATTATTTTATTTGAGTTGAGTGTTAAATTATAAATTGAATATTTTTATTTCCGGGACCTCATAGCAAGAATGTCTGGATCCTAATGGATTTGATACAATTAAAAAAAAAAAGTATTTTCTAGAAAGTTCTGTGTTTTGCACTTTATTCATGATCTTGAAAATATCTTGAATAAAAAAAAACGTTTTTGAAATAAATCTTGATGTCAAATCAATCATCTTTATTTTCTTTCTCTTTCTTTACATGATACGGTTCGGCTATTTTTCCAATTTCATTCAAGAAGAAAAATGAAGAATTAACAATCTAAATTACATTATTCAACCCCTTGTCCAAAATAACTTAAAATCAATTAAACCAATTTACCTCACACTAGCTGTCCTTATTTTAAAATTAATAAAACAGCAAAGGAAGAACAGCTAGTGTGAGGTAAATTAATTTAGTTTACTCTTAGTTATCTTGGACAAGGGGCCTATCAGGCTGTTACCTCTTTATTTCATTCTAGATTGAAAATGACAAAATAGCCGAAACGTATCTTGTAAAGAAGGAGGGAAAAAATAAAGATGATTGGTTTGAATTTAAACTCTATTAAAAATGTGTTTTTAATAATAATTTCTTCAGAATTTTCGTTGGTGAAAACCTGTAATAAGAAAAAAAAAATATAACACTTAGAACACACAAATTCGCGCTAAAAAACCTGAAAACCGAATCGAACCATTTCCTTCCACAGAACATTACTGTTAAACTTTTTGAACTATTAACTCCAATAAAACCACCAACTTAGTATGGATATAATAAATGGCGTTTTCATATATTCTTATCCATGGAGTAATTTCTAAAGCTAAGAATATAAAATCGTAATATTATGATTTCTTATTTTGGACTGAATTGGTTTCAAAATAAAATCAGATTTAGAATTAGATTTCTACTTTATTAAAATCTCCAAGTAAAATGGAAATTTGTTTTAATAAATTGCTCTAATGGAAAGAGTAAGACAACAGAACATTGTCGGAAATGGAACTGACTCCCTCACTTATTCCCTTTTAGCTGAACATGATGAATGGATAATTGAAATATTTTAAACTTCCGAGCAGTCACGTTACATTTATCAACCGTTTCGGGATATTATCAAATTATATGAACACTCAAAGGACCCTTGTTTGTTCCAATATATTTTTTTTTTTAAATACAGGCACTATCCCCAAAGTAACCATAATTTATACATCTTACTACACTTTTTTCAACAATGTCACATCCCAAACAACCGCTGTTTTTAGTTTTAACCATTTTCAGAAAACGCTGAAGGGATCCTCATATCTTTAACTCTTTTTGGTTTTATGCCAGTATTACAACTTGTATTGTTTTAGTGAAGATAACGAAATATTTTGACTGGTTACAGGCACCGTCCATAATGATTTTGTGTTAGAACTGCATTTATAAACTAAATTATTTCATTTTAAAGTTCTAGAACGAAATACAGAAATTTCTAATTTATTTAAATCGGTTTAAAAAATGTTTACTCTCCTAAGAAATGTTATACACCCACTTTAATAGATTATATAATGTTATGGAAAAAGAGTTTTAAATTCGTAAATTGATTAGTATATAAAAAAAAAAACTATTAGGAAAGCCACAGCAATCCTCGCCAATGAATTCTTGATAAGATCATTATTAAATAAAAAGAAGGGTCAAACGGTAAAGTTTTTTCAGTAGTCAGAAGTGAGTCCATTGGTCTTTTGGTTTGGGAGTTTTTTTTTTATGTATGTGAATAATATTCATTCATGAAAACACATATTATATCTGATTTTACTGCAACTTCGAACGACAAAGTAATAATAATAGCAGATATATTTTTCTTTCTATGGTCTATGAAAGTGCAGAAATATACTAGAGGTAAGTTATGCTCCATCTCGAAGTTAGTTTAGCAAATTTTTTTCCCAATAACGCTTCATAAATGTTCGAAAGTAAATTAATTGATATGTGAAGATATGCCGATGTTTGATCAGTTTTTGCATAAGATACGCAAATTTATCAGGAAACCAATACTAATTAAACATAGAATAATGTTGCTATATCATATTTGTTATAACCAACTGCCTTAATTAACTAATTTTTGAAACCATTTTTTTTTTTTTTTTTTTTTTTTTTTTTTTTTTTTTTTTTATCTTAAGTCATTGGCAGTGCGATATTCTAATAACTTTGTAGACGTTTTTATTCCTGAGAGCCGTAAGACGCCTTTCCATGTTCGGTTTTTGCTCTTTCAATACGTGTCTTGTTTCGGGTTTCTTGTGTTTACGTATTACTACTCGTATTATTAACCTTATAATTATAATATATAAGTTATCATCATTGTAATTGAATATTAAGCATTGCCTTACGGATATACACTCATTATCACATTCAACTGGTCGTCAGAGTAAATCTTTCTTTTTTATAATTATAATGTGAATAGATAGTTCCGTTGCGATCAAATAAAAATTTCACAACTCTGAAAAAAAAAAAGAAAAAAAAAAAAAAAAAAAAAAAAAGGTATTGATCACCTGTATGGATGGTATCTTTTACCTACATTTTATGTTAATTCGTGTGCTGAATCCAAAAATAAGCGTCATTTTGGTCCCGCACTCAATTTTCTTGCAAACTTTGATGGAAGGCCACATCAAAAAAAAAAAAATATCGAAAACATACATTTTCATTATGTATAAACATTAGTATTCATCAAGGTATCCAGACTTTTCGGGGAAACAAATCAACTCATTGTGTGATGATTTTAAGAATCTTTACACTTCTTCGATTCTTCCCCACCCCTTTCCTCTACTATCTCTCTCCTCGAACCATTCCTGGTTACGACTAAATAAGAAAGTGAAAAAAAAGCCTATAGAATTTATAAGATTGACAACCTAGCACATGGGAAGGATATTCAACAAAATATTTTTGCTTACAAACTTCATGGAATTTGTCAGTAGTTTTTTTTTTATTTATTTTTTTTGCTCCGCCGATCTGTATTTCTTGTCCCTATGTAATGTGTACTATATATATATATATATATATATATATATATATATATATATATATACATATACACACACACAGATACCACATATATAGTGACTGTATATAGCCCTATATAAACACAGGGTGTCCCAGTTATAAACCGACAGACTTCGTATATCGATGGGGAATCGAAAAAGTAAGTCAAAAAGTCCTTTGGAGATTTTCTCGTTTTTGCTTAGTTTTCGAGAAAAACGCAAAAAATTGTGTTTTTTTTTTGTTTTGTTTTTTTGACAAATCCCGATTTATCGCTTATACAAAGCCTTGTACGAAAAAACACCTCAATACAAAAGTTGTAGATTATTAAATTATCTTTAAGATGAGACCAAGTTCAGCTTAAATATTCTACTAGATAATCGTGTTTGAATAACTCATCGGATGGAACAAAATAAGAATGGGACAGCTTGTATATAAAATGCAGTATAAAAACGCATTTATTCCTTTTCCTGTGTCAATTTTCTGTGAAAATAACCATAATAAATGTACATGAGCAATTCTTCTCCATTTAGTAATTTTTCAGTCCGATGATTAAAGGTTTTATTTAAAAAAAAAACAAAACAAAAAAACGGGAAAAATAGTGATTAGAAGTAGTCTGCATTCTGCTATATGAATTATCATTTTTCTCCGGTTTATTCGGCCATTCATTGACGAAATAGATCACTTTAAGCCCAGGCGGGATTATGGCGCCCATTGTGTTTGTATGCCGTTCATTGTCGCTACCATGAACATATGTTCACTCAATGGCGGAGCATATGGGCTTTCGACTCATTGTCTATAGATATGTTATTTTATATTAATTTGCGGCGAGACACCTGCTCTGTAAGGGTTGTACGCCACTACTGTTCGCATGTTGCACGGTAGTTGCGTTTCCAACTCATACCAGTGAAAAATGATTCAATACCATTTGTAACTTGGAAACACGGGATTCTTCCATGTGATAGTAATTAATATAACCAAGATGAAGATAGTCTCGTGAGTCTGTCACAATAGTTTAAAAAACTAGGTCTTTAAATTTAAAAAAAAAAAGTCTGGCGTGGATGGGTGACTGTCTGGGCTTTTGTTCTGAAGGCTTTCTTTATTTCATGTGTCTAGAATTAAATAACTTTTCTTTTTTTTAATAACGGCGTATCAACAATTTGGCTATTCACGCCGGGCTATCTAAAGGTGTTCCCACCGTTTTTTAATGCCAACAGCGCGTAGTCGGTCACCCATTCAGGTACTGGTTTTTTCGGAATTGTTAAAAAAAAGTATTCCAAGAAAATCCAATAAACACTTTATACAATCCCTTCCTCTAATTAAAGTATATAATTAATTACAATTCAATTAATAATGTATAAAAAAATACCTACTAAATATTATATTTAAACATTTGTACGGTATAACAAAATATATACTGCTATGAAATATTTACTGCTATATGAAAATTATAATATTAATTTTTCGATTAATTTCTTAAATCTATATATATAAAAATCACGTGTCTGTCTCTTTTTAGTTTGTTTGTTCCTTATACAAATCTACACCGTTTGACCGATTTTGACTAGACTTGGCACACAGGTAGGTCTTGATACGATAAATCTCCTAGGCTAGGTCAAAATAGTCAAATTTCAAAATTTGGTCAAAAATTCAAATGTTTTGCTAAAAAAAAATTGGCTACACTGACCCATTGAGATTGTGACGGCCATTTTGAATCGACAGCAGGCTCTACTACTGGCCTCTGTCGGCTGTCAGATGAAGTGCTGTTGTGCTGGCCTCTGGCGGTATCATTATGAACTAAAACAAATTTACATCGTTTGACCGATTTTCGTAACTGGGTATAGACAACTGCCCGTAGTTGGTGTATTGATATATCCTCAATCTGGTATCTTCAATTAAAGATATTGTCAATAAAAACTCAAAAAAACTATGCAATAATTTTGTCTAAAATCTCATTCTTTCTGAAGCCATTAAAAAACTGATGTATATATAGACGTGTTTTGAATTTAAAGAGGCAAGCAGTATTTTTGTGAAGAGCAAACGTTTTGACCGCAAATTGTGCGTTCTCGACCGCAAATTACTTCCTTTCTTTCCACCTTTAAAGTCTTTTTTCTCTCTAAAAATGCCATTGCAACCATTTATTTTATTCTTTTTTTGCTTCAACGTATCTTATAGTTATGTATATTTTAAGGCATATTCCAAGTGTGACGTTTAAGCGAATTGAGGGATAATTCTACCTTGTGCGACCAAGATCAAAGTTATTTTCTTGAATTTATAAACAACAAATAAATAAATGTTTTTCAATTCTTTATATCAAACGTTTTAAATGGGATGTTAAAGTATAAAGAAGAAATATGTTTCAATTCTTCGAAAAACGAAATAGCGGCGCTTTGTCTGACGAACGGAAACCCTTTTTTCCACGGACGATAGCCTGCAGGCGGCAATTTTTAATCCAGAAAGAAAAACTAAAATTATTTCGAATGAAGGAGTTAAATCTAGTACAGTACGTAGTATTTTTAAGCAATATTAATTTTTCGAAAATGGCGAACAATTATTCATTTTCTATTAAAAAATACGCCAAAAATCATTATAATAATAAAATCGAAAATATTCTACGTACTTTGTCAGCAAATATCATTAGAGAGCTGCAGTTTAAATTTGTATTTGATCAGGCAAAATTTGAAGACGCCGGAATATCACCCGATTTGTTTTTCAAACGACTTTAAAGTTTAATGTCCTAAATTGTTCATTTTTTCCTATTTAAGTTTTTTTCTTACTTTATTGGAATAAAGATAAAACAAAATCGTTTTTAACTTTGAAATGTCTCAATGTGTCGGCATCGGGACTTCACTGGGAAAATGTATTTTTTGTCCATTTAAAAAAAAAAAAATGCTTTACTCTTGGACATCATTTTTGATAAGTTAAGGACGAATTTTAGTCCGTGGTAAAAGATGGTAAAAAAAAAGGTACAATGTAGTATTACTCCTCAATGTATTATCCGGCAAGGAGCCAAGATCAGTTTGGCAGCTTAGGGACATCAAATTTAAGCGTTTTAACTAATGAAAAATATATATTCAGATTCTTGAAATATCTTGTCTTATTATGCCAATGGAATTCAAAAGGATTTCTTTGACATAAATTTCCCTTGTGTCTTGCTTGCAATCTTCAAAAGAGCAAATCGCCTAACTATCGGGCTCTGAAGAATCATATAAATAATAGCAAATAGTGTTTAAACGTTTTCTCGCGGGTTTAGATTCACAGAAACTGTTTAGAATGTTTCTGAATAATTTATATTGAAACGAGGAAAATTCGTCGGTACAATATTTGTTTAGTAGTAGTTTTGAGATACATTCATAATATTTCATATACTTATATTGACTAATAGCAAATTCATAGTAGATCATATTTAACACTATTCATTGTTGTTTGGTAAAAAAGAGTAAATTGCCCCGTAGGAAATTTCTCTTTCAAATTTATTAAGATTCTTAAAACAAAATTGATTTGCCACGAGTCAAATTAACTCTATGGAAAAATATTATATATCCAGGGCAGGGAATTTTAAAAACAACAATAATACTGAAATTCACGCATAAACAAAAATTAAAATATTTTTAGGCATTTGATAAATATACTTGAAAAAAGATGGGCTTTCGGATAATAACTCTTTCTTGTCTCAGGACTTATTTTAGCGCGGTTCCTCCCTCCCCCATAGGGAGGAACCCCGCTTATAAGGTTGATACAATGAAACAATCCGGAAGTGCCGACAAGAAAATTTCGCGTTTCAGAACCCCTAGAGACCGAAAATAACGGTGGTTCAAATTTGTATATATATATATGTATATATTTATTTATTTATATATATATATATTTGTCTGTTCGCTCATTTCTGGCTTCCCTGATGGTCCGATTTTGATGAAATTTGGTACAAAAATCAGTCGTCCAATTTGAAAGGTCAAGTTCGTTAACCAGCAAAATCCGCCGACTGGAAGATGGCGTTTGGGGCGAAATTCGCGCATAAAAAATCGTAACGCTTACGTTTTTGAGTTCATAAGCTTGTAAGTACTCTTTTTATAGGCTTCTTGGGCAAGGAAAACGAATGAAACCATTTTCAAGGCGATAGCTTTAACCGTTTTCGAGAAAATTGGAAAAATAGTTTTTGAATACCGTTTTTGGTTTGGGTACTTAGAATCACGGGATTCAGTTGAAACATTATCTGCATGTTCTACTTTCATTAAAACTAATATGTTGAAAGTTATGTTACGTTTGGAGTTAAGGAAGGGTTAGAATAAAATATTTTATGAACAGACATGAAAAGTTTTGGGAACTTCGTATACTTTCATTAATATCTCGAACACGGCTGGGATATCGTGGTAAGTGGATAGAAACTATTTGAAAGCTTACTAAATTCTCTACAAAAAAGATTCTGAAACTATTTTTTATTAGGTTATGTCAATCGGAGAAATAAGTGCTTAAAACTTCAAATACGTCTGTTTTGTTCTTATGAACGGGTTTTTGTCGTTCTTTTTGTAATTTTTGTCTCCTTCCCTTCGTTTTTTATTGCTTTTTATTTTTGTAATTTCTTATGTTGGGAAAATTTTGTGTGTAAAACAGGATAGGAAAAATGAGACCAATTTTCTGTTGCTAGAAATAATGTAAATTTTGGGAACTTTCATTAATATCTCGAAAACGGTTGAAAATCTTGGTAAACGGAAGAATACCATTAGAAAGCTTATTAAATGCTCTACATAAAAGGTTCTAATGAAAGTTTTGATTAGGCGATGACAATCGGAGAAATAAGAGCTTAAAGCTTTAAAGTAATTGATTTCGCTTATTCGAACTGTTCTTTTTGTCTGTTTTTAATTCCTTGTTATATTTTAATTGCTTATAGTTGGATAATGTATTCGAAAATAAAACAGGTTCCAAGATTCCAAGACCTTGTAACTAGCGGGACGGTTTCTAGTGTTGCTGACCCTTCCAGGTAAGATTGTAAATCCTACCTTTCAAGACTGGTGGAACCAAAATAATAACTGTCGGAGTTCGGTCACTGCTACTTAATAAAACTACATTTTATCGTAAAAATGGTTTTATTGTGCCGACGTTTCGGCTTGAACGTCAAGCCTTCATCAGGGCTGTAAATACAAGTAGGACATATTTAACACTAATATATGCACATATCTATGTAAATATACCAAACATATATATATATATATATATATATATATTTATATATAAGCATATACACATACTCATATACACGCAAACATATGTACATATATATGCCCACATACATACACATATGGGGTATGTATTATTAAGTAGCAGTGACCGAACCCGGACAATCCCTACCTTGCATCATCAACGGTCAACGATCTCCTGTCAACAAAATAATAACTGCTTCTATTTTAATCATTCGAAATTAGACTAGGGATAAGAACGGAACCGCGCTAAGATGAGGCAGTTCCTGCGAGTCGGACTTTTTAATATTAAGCTCATTTGTCTCATTGGGTTCCAGCAGTTACCGAAACATGTTACCAAAAAAGAACTATTTCTCTGGAAGGAAAAATATTTGATTTCCGTAAACTAAAAGTTGACGGACTCCTTGTTGAATTCTTCAATTAGTGTACTTTTTAGATCCTTGTCGTAATAACTATCGCTATAGTTTCGAAAATTAACCCCCTTGTTTCATAACATCTTTTGTGGAATTATATCCTTCTATTCTATTATTATTTTTAGTATCTAGTTCATTAAACGCCTTAGTGGCTTTGCCCTTTTGTTGTGAATCAGAGAGCCAAATAGCGCATTCAGAGCTGGTGGTATTGTGTCACCTGTAATCCAGTGCAAGTTAATTAGCTCGTTGTGTGTTGGATGTCAGGGCTGTGTGATGACTCCCATTAACGACAACAGTGTCATCACAGCTCTGAGATCATCTTTCAGCTTGTACCATTAGCCAGCACAGCCTAATTGTTATGGACCGAAATTTTGCTCATAGAGCAACAACTTCAGTCTGTATTAAGTTTTAATGGTTGATTGATTCTCTTCGCATCTCCTGCGATTAGATTTTACAAATTTCTCCGGATAGAGATCCGTTTTTGTCTAGTTATGAGTGGTTCATTCAATGGTAGGGGAGAGCGGGGCAAGTTTTCATAGATTTTGTTTTTGATTTTTCTTGTTTTCGTGGTTGATGATTTTTAAAATCAGTCAAAAAGGTTTTACAGGCACATATATTGGACAACGAAACCCAGGAGGTTTCACTACAAATCTCTTTGTTTGTTATATATCATCGATTTTGGGCACTTTAGCAACCTACTCGTACTGACAACTAGCCCTGCGTTTTCCTATGCATATTGGTTTCTTGGGTGGAGATATTTGGGGTTCATTAAACTACATCTTTATACAGAAATGTGGTTTCATTACAACTTAAAGCCTCGAAGTTGAAGCCTTTATCAGGGCTACAGAGAGGGCAAGGACTTCATTGATTCGTTGGAAGTAACTTTTTCACTGAATCCCAAAAATCATTTTTATATCAAAATGTAGTTTTGTTAACTATTATAAGCGATTCTCGACACTGTCAGCCTTGGCAATCTCATCGGTTTACAATGTTTTCTGAATATCAGTTTAATTATGTAGCATAAAATTATCTAGTAGTTATTGGTATTGATTTATAGTTTTAAATTGATTTTTCAAAGCCGTATATTTTGATTTGCTTCAAGAAATGGAATGTGAATTCTATATCTATGAAAATTCCTAGCGGCTGTAAAATGCTAGGATTAAACTACAATTATCATCGTAATTTGTGCTGCGGAGGGGTTTTTAAAAGATGTAGATAAGTTATCAACGATGCTTCATATACTCCGAACCCATGTTAACTTGTAATCAGTAATTATTCATTAAATTTAATGTTATTGTCAAATGCGATAGGTGTACCTTTTAATGGCAATCCATAGCAATATGAAAACGTCGGCCAAGGAGGAGCTGCATAACTAAACACATTATTCAGAAAGTCGGTAGTATGGCTGCAGAACAAATAATTTGTTGAAAATAATATACATAAATACAAAAAAAACATTTTTTTAATTAGATAAATTTCTTTTCGGTGTGTTTTGTATGCGAGACATTAATGTACTTAATAAAGTCGCATTACTTCATATTTACGTTTACAGATCTTGGTAAAAAAATGTCAACTTGTACAAAGAGAAGAACACTTAATTATAACAACGTAGAAACCGGATACCGCTTTTCCAGTACCCGATGTGGCTTAATTCAATCTGAAAATAATACATAGTGAACATAATACTTCTAATTAACCGATTTCGTCTTATTTTTAACAACACATGGACGTCGTTGGTTAGGGATTATGTCTGTAAAAAATAAAAATTTTGGCCGGAGTGCGCAAATTAGTAATGTGGGTCTGGTGTCAAACTCCCTTTCAAATGGACCGATGTACTTTATTTGACGAAAAATCTTTATCTTTAGAAACCCATAACGTGTACAAAGTTTCTCTGCAATACAAAAAAAAAAAAAATAAAATAAAATAAAAATCGACCGTCATGAACTAATTACTAATTTGTGTCCTAGAGTAAGCCGCCCTTGAAATGGAACAATTTTTGTTAATTCGTTTGTTTTAGGAATGCTAGATAGCAAGATTCTGGACGACAAACAAAAACTGTGACCGCTATCGTGTCAACAGGTATATATAAATAAGCATATGTGTATGTATGTATATATATATATATATATATATATATATATATATATATATATATGCGAGTATTTATGTATTCATATGTAGGAACTATGAAGGCTTGCGGAAAGTTTTGAAAAATTCAAATTTCTCATTTGGAAAAACCACATTGCACATGCATTTAGAAATGAATGAGTCCCTTTCTCCAGAATGCTATCTGTAAAAATTGTCTTATTAGTCCCATCTGGGAATTTTCTGATACATTGCCCGATAACTTGTAAACACGCCCTAGACTGTTGACCCCAAAGAAGTCGAGGTTAGTTCACAGAAACATTCGTAAAAAAATCTTGAAGACCGCTCGAAATAGAATCCAATAACCCCACTCAAAAAATAATCTTTTATACTATAAAATTTCAAGAAAATTATTAAAAGAAAATATCATAGATTTTCAAATCTCACCAATAATAAAGAGTTTTCGAATCACTGTTTTTTACATGAATAATCAACTATGAAATAATGAATTGATGTCTTCTATGGGCAAAACGATCAGAAATAACACTAATATTACATGAATGTGAATTATTTCTGCCGGAAATTATGGTACAGAGCTGAATCATATTTCCCGAGCAGCTGATGGAAATTATTCACATCAGACATGATTTCCGTTGTTTGAGTAAGCATCCATTCCACCTGAGCAAAGATTACAGGGTTATCAAAACTCATACTTAAACTCAGGATCATACTTTATATAAAGGAGTTCCAACAACAAAAGTTCATTTTTTATTATCCTTGACTGACGTATTTCAGAAATCCGACGCCGCATTTTAGGGATTCTTTCCTTTTTTAAAATCATGACTCCTAGAAAATAATTTAGGAAGCAATACTTTATATTTTTTAACATAATAAAGTCGAGTAAAATTAAAATTTGATGGGAACCAAAATAATGGCCCAATTACGAAACAATAATAATAATATTTTTATGAATAATAATAATATTTTTGTTTAGTTACGCATTCACTTTTATGGTCATTAGCACCATCGTATTTAAAAAAAGTATTTATATATGTATGCTACAGGTGGGACTCCGCATCCTAGAAGCTGTTATCTATTTAATATTTAATTTGGAATATACCACTGTAAAGGGCGAAACATTTCTTGTAAGAAGATCACATAAAAAGTTGAAAGTCGCTATCAAAGATTCATTCAAAGGCTTTGAAAATGAAAATGAAAACTATTAAAAACCTTATGACTGATTTCGGATGAGCTCTGAAAATGTTTATGTGTTCTGAAAACCTTTCTTCTTTAATAATCTATCAGATGGTATAGGCAAATCACAAATAAACTGTGAACTTGATTTCTGATAATTGGTGGAAAGCAAATTTCTGCACCTTAAAACTTACTCACTCAGAATTATAATTTGTTCTATTTTTTAATGTTATTGGTTAAAATGTTGACGAATCCCTCTGATTACAAACGAGCATTTTTCAATAAATAAAGTCAGCCTTTTCTACATATCCAAACGTTTTACTGTTGTGTCATTTTTTCTGAGGGTATATTTATCTTATAGTTTTCAATTACTTATTACCCTAAACTCTAAATAGCTGCGTCCTACTGAAAAATAACATATTTAAGGCAGTATTTTTTGACCGATTAATCTGTACTACTGAAGATCTTTTTGGTTGTCTAAGATTCTTCAATCCACGTCAATAATCGTTTCAATTTAAATGTTGTATACTTCTTAGGCTGCGGTAAGAATGTTCTTACTAATAAAGGCTTATTTAATAGTTGTTTTTAATCTTTTAATTGTGCATAAAAATAAATAAATTTTTATAGGAAAAGAAGGAAATAATTCTATTTGTTGTCGGATTTCTGAAGTAGGTCTACCAAAGTAAAGCCTTGGATTCTAAATATTAATTTTAAATCATATCTGGTATATATATATATAAAGGGATTGGCTACAAAACAACGTATTACAAGAAATAGTGTAAATACTGTAAATAGTGTACATAGGTCAACCAAGTTTACATTAAAATAAGATAAAACCAGAAATGTCATAGGTAGTAGCAGGGTCAATCCATTAGAAATCACCCAAATTGCATAAAATTTGTTGCTCAATATTTTTGATTTTCCTAATTTTTTTACCAGTTATTCCCCTATAATAGGTGAGTTCAAACCTCCAGTAAATAAATTTTCTGGGTCATAGTTTTTTTTTTTTTTTTTTTTTTTTTTTTTTTTTTTTTTTTTTTTTTTTTTTTTTTTTTTTTTTTTTGCCGGCCATTTTAAGTTGGCATTTTAACTACTTTTTGTCTAAAATCGAGTTTTACGTAAATGTATCTAGATCTTCTAATTTCGTAGATTTCAACACAGAATAAACACTAAAATTATCAGAGCGATATGCTCTTGATTTTTGTACCTGCGTTGTGTTTTCTAAATAGTACGGAAATTGAAGAAAAAAAAATCACGAAAATTGATTTAAATTTTACTTAAAATGGGAGTATAAGTGCTGCTAAATTATTAGAAGGAACAAAGACTCATCTTCATTTTTTTTCGTGCATAGATTTATTATAGAATACTTCCTGCAGAAGTTTCAAGCTTAAGAAATTTTTCCTTTTTTTTATATAATTTTTCAAAGTTTGCCATAATCGTATTTTTCGCAATATTTGACGTTCAATATCTCAAAAGGGCCTGACTCGAAAATTATGAAATTTATAAAGATGACACTCTTTTATGACATAAACAAATGATATCAATTTGGTGACTGAGACTCAACTGGTTCCAGAGTTATAGTGCATCAAAGTTTGCCATAATCGTAGTTTTCGCAATATTTGAAGTACAAAATCTCAAAAGGGCCTACGTCGAAAATTATGAAATTTATACTGATAACACGACTTTATGACTTAAACAAGTGATATCAATTTGGCGACTGAGACTCAACTGGTTCCAGAGTTATAGTGCATCAAAGTTGGGCTAAAATTATTTTAAATACTAGGTAAATCCATTTATACAATGAATTGTCATTAAATGTTGTGAGCGTATAACATAATTTTAGCCCAACTTTGATGCACCATAACTCTGGAACCAGTTGAGTCTCAGTCACCAAATTGATATCATTTGTTTATGTCACAAAAAAGTGTCATCTGTATAAATTTCATAATTTTCGACTCAGGCCCTTTTGAGATATTGAACTTCAAATATTGCAAAAAATAAGATTATGGCAAACTTTGAAAAATTATATAAAAAAAAAAAAGGAAAAATTTCACAAGCTTGAAACTTCTGCAGGAAGTAGTTCTATAATAAATCTGTGCAAGAAAAAAAATTGAAGATGAGTATTTCTCCCTTCTAATAATTTTGCAGCACTAAAACTCCAATTTTAAGTTAAATTTCTATCAATTTTCGTGATTTTTTTTCTTCAATTTCTATACTATTTAGAAAAAACTACGCAGGAACAAAAATCAAGAGCATATCGCTCTGATAATTTTAGTGTTTATTCTGTGTTGAAATCTACGAAATTAGAAGATCTAGATATATTTACGTAAAACTCGATTTTAGACAAAAAGTAGTTAAAACGCCAACTTAAAATGGCCGGCAAAAAAAACTATGACCCAGAAAATTTTTTTACTGGAGGTTTGAACTCACCTAGTATAGGGGAATAACTGGTAAAAAAATTAGGAAAATCAAAAATATCGTACAACATGGCCTGGGTGATTTCTAATGGATTGACCCAGCAGTAATGTCTGCCTTCTCACCTTATCTCATCCAGTGTGTAGCTATTTTCAAACATATTTACTTATTTTACATATTTGTACAGATTGTAAATTCTCAATAAAAGAAATATATATATATATATTTATATATATATTTAAACGGAGAGGGAGACGGCTATAAAGTGAGAAAAGCCACTGTCCATCTCTAGAATATAGAAACACACTCAAGTTGGGTTTATAACGAGAAGTTGTTTTGTTTTTGTACGCCTCATCGAACTGAGGTCTCAATTGGTGGAGTCACGATTACATAAGTTAAAGAAGCAATTTTTTTTTTAATTATTGGTGCACCGACTGCCAGGGTGATTAGCACTAAGAATCAATAATGTCTCAATATATCTTATAAATGTTTACACACTGCCTCCCTAAAGCGGCACATAGAAGAGCGGTATCCATCAGTGACTGACTAATGGCTGGTATACTGTGAATTGAAAGTGACAGTGCCTATTGTGTAAAGTGTAAAGGGTCGCGTGCTCTATTCCCACTCCCGAGGCTATAAATCTACAACAGATTGGATTGGAGACCGTCTCTAATCCATTTAGAGTATTCCGGCTTGTGATACTTCAGCCGCACTGGGGGTTCTTCTTCACGGACCTTCTGTCTCCGATATTTTCATCCCTCCCTCCCCCTCAAAGAGCAATTTTCAATGCGTATGTTGCGCAGTAAATTGATTATCGTTTGTATTGTCATAACACCACAGACTGCGGCTTCAACCCTCTTGACTTTCAATAATACCCTCTTGTAGGAGGAAATTCCTCATTATTAGGAATGTCTAATAAAGGCAACAAAAGACGTTGTTCTTTTTATAGATTTTGAATAAGGCCAAGAAGACTAAGGCACAGAGATTCGGTGCACAAAATTGAAAAATATTAAAATAGTTTCATAAGAATAAAAGACAAGGATAGTTGAAAAAGAGGCCATATATAATATACATATTAGATTAATTGAGTTGTTCAGTCCAAAGTGACTGTTGCCCACAAAAATCGAAAATGAGATTTATACATCCCTAGATTCATAATAACTAAGAATGCATTATATAAATAACAAACGAAGTCTTAAAAAAGTGATCCATGGCATTTACTATAATAATTTAATAAAAACACCTATGAAGATATTCCGAAAGCTCTACGAATAAACGTTTTTCTTGATTTCCCAAACATTTTGCAAAGTGGACATCAGTCACATTGGAACTGAACGACTCAATTGTAGATACTCGAATACATTTAATATTTGCCAACCATCCCAGTTCCAACAAACAGAGAACTAAACAACACGTTAAAAATGTGGATGCACAAGATACTAAAATTATCTAGCTAACCATGCAATACAGATAAAACATAATATATTATATTTGACTCCACATATCACGTTTGACTTCACTTATTATGTTTGACTTCACAAGTGTAAAGAGCGTAGTTAAAGAAAGATACTTGATTAAACGTAACGTAATGAAAATCTACATATTTATTTATATCATATTATTATTTTTATAATTTATTTCGTCGACTACAATGTTTATTAAATCTTAACGTCAATTTATTACTAACTACGAATTTTAGAACGGGGTATCTATAGGTTACCACCCTTATCTAGTCAGGATAGCGTTGATGCCTTTTCTTTTTTCTAAAGAAAAGGCACCACCCCTAGTGGGAATCGAACCCACGACCCTTTAGCACGGAGTGTTAAGTGCTTACGCTCACGGCCACCGGGTCTCCAAATTCGACTACAATGATCATTAGCACTATTCCCTATTGTCGTAAATAAGCCAAAAAATATCATATTATTTAATATTTGTAATTTAAAATATTTATAATATCTTAATCTAAATAATCTCTTTATTTTTTTTTTTTATCACGGGTACTTAGATTTTTAGATATGCTTGTATTTTTAGATAGTCAATAATATTCGAAAAAGTTTCTGATTTATTCACAATTTCTGCACTTGGAATAAGGAACCAATTTCTGGCTCTTTGCAATTAGTAGCACTCCGCCAAAATATGATCCACAATACGTACATCACCACATCCATTACACGCTGGACGACACCTACCGACAAGGTGGTGGCCATGAGTTATATACCTCATAAAAAATATTAAAAAAAAAATGGAGAATAAGAAAACCGAAAAATAATTTGTTTAATATATAACGAGTAAATCATATTCTAGAGTTACTAATTTTCCTCTTGATAATAGAATTTTATGTTTGGACTTTTTTTATTGTATTTTATTTTATTTTTTTACGGCACATCGGTTTCTAGGCCATTAGTTCCGATTTGGAGGCTTATTGATTATTTTAAAAAGCTGACTACAATAAGCTGATTGTTGTTGTGTAGATGATCTTTAGCTATGACGTGGTCATTTTAGCGGAAGGTTCATCTACGATCCATTAGGCTGTGCTTAGTTTTTAGGCTCCTGAAGAGACAATCGAGGGGGCCACATGTAGAACTGTTTTTAATAAATGGACGATGGTACTAATTTGGACGTTGTTGAAGCTAATATCTTAGATTTATTTCAATATTTAGTCATTTCAACAGTTTTAATGTCCAATAGGAACAAGAATATAAAACATAATCCATAACATAAAATAATATGGTATCGCAATCAGGATGTAGCTTCAAGCGCGTAGATGTTGGCTTCAACTTTATTTTTATTTCTTATACAGAAGGCATAAAAAACAAGATTAAATCATATAGGTTTAAATTTAATTTTTGATTGTACAACTATTTGAGGAGTTCAAATAGCTATACAATAAAAAGACTAGCAATTGTGAGTACTTAGTTCATGGTTTTATGAACTCTTAGTCACAGTGTAGAGCAAAGTTACGATGTGATCAAGCTTAAAACTTGTCGTTAGTGATTGTCCCTGGCTTAGTGACAAGTCACATGTTGGTGACAAACAGCGTTCAGTACGGTCCATCTAGTAAAGAACAAAAACGTCCGAATTGTCACTCTTACAAAGCTGGGTTAGTGATAACCCAGCATGTGTGTTATAACCTCCCAGGTTTACCGTATTCATTTAGTTTAGCTCTCGTGGTGTGGAAGTAAATTTTTCTAACTATATTTACTTGAAATCTTGTTATTTCTTAGATACTTTGAGTTAGAAGTCACATCGAAAACATGAATCAGCGAGCTTACATAATATATAGTAGTAAAAGATTTGGTAGAAAAGTAGTATTCCATTGGTACAACATATTTTGACTCAACGACAAAAAAGTCAGAAATAAAAGTGCATATGACTTAGTTAATACAATATTATTTCAATTTATTATTACAAAAAAATATTGAATTTAAATTCGAAAATAAAAAAAAAACAAATCACAAACAATGGAAATAAAATTATTCCGTTTTTTCACAAAATTACCTGTGTCTCCGATTGAAAAAGATCTGGGATTCACAGGACCCAATAGTCATTTAAGGTTCTAACTTTATTTACTTGAAATGTTGTTATTTCTTAGACACTTTTTCACAAGTCTTTTTATAAGATTTAACTATTTCAAAATGATCATTTATTTATTGACTTTAAGAGCCCATTTGCTCTTTTTATTGTGCATTTTTTTTTTTTTTTTTTTTAGACCTCCACATTTTAAGTCTATAGGCAACTAAAACCCTTACTGATATTTTCTTTCTAATATATACACTACATATACATATTTATATACACCACATCATATATATTTAAAGGAAAATTTGAAACATAATTTGGTTCATTTTGATTGAAGAAGTGATTCTGAATTATGATATATCACATTAACAATTTTATTACTTATACTTATTGTTCTTTTTGCAATGTTCGTAAGTGTTTAAATGTGGGATTCAGTTAGTATCTGACGCATCTTCGTTATTTTAAGGAATTAATTAATTATTATTTAAAGGAATTAATTAATGGTATTTTATTGCCTCGAAATAGAGTAAATTGAAGAACTGCAACAAAAAGTGGTTCAGAACAGTAATTACCTAAGATAAATAGAGTTTCTATTCTAGAAAGTAGAAGTAGTCAATTACTTGAATAGATAATTAGATTTATAATTAGGTAGTAAAAGTAGGCCGAGTAATTATTTCATTGCTTATTCATATCCAATTCCAGTTTTATTGACTTAAATAATTTCATTATTAAATTTACCAAAGTTGTTTGAATATATATAAATGGATAAAGTTTCAATTGGTACATGACTAATAATATTAGCTTATACAAAGTTTTTTTTTCAATATATCATTTTTCAATTTATCATTAAAAAAAACAACATTGAATTTAAATCCGAAAATCATTAACACAATACAAAAAATGGAAATAAAAGTATTCCATTTTTCACCCAAATATATGTGTATGAGATTAAAAAAGATCTGGGATTCAAAGGACGTCTATAGTAATTTAAGGTTAGATAAACATAATTTCTGAACTGAAGCTCAATATGAAATTTATTCGAGTTATTAATTAAACCGATCTCTTTAAATTTCAAATTAAAACAAATATTTTTTTTGTTAAATATTTAATTTTTACTGATTAACAATCAATAATGTTAGTAATTATTATTTTTCTGTTTCAGTATTTCGGAAGAGCCCCCGGAAAAGCAGCTGAAAACGTCAACTGACTGACCTTCAGCAAATCACGCTCAGAATCAATTAAATTTTTTAAATTCGTTCAACAAATGGGTCTCATCCCAAATGTATAAATAACTTGTAAAATATGAGTGAGACAACGGTCGGGATTTATCTTATAACAGTTAAGGAAAATGTTTATAGAATAAATTATTTTTGCACAGAAATAATTTATTAAAAGTTAAATCGATAATGTATAGTAAGGTTATTTATAGTTAAATTATAAATAAGATAATTGTGTAAAATAAAGAAAGATTTATATTGATGCTTCTTATTTTCCTAATCCAAATTCTTCCATTTACATATTTTTTCAAGTCCTATTACTTTTTTTGCAGATATACAGAATGAAACGCGCAATTAGTTTATCATAATATTACTAAATATATTTATTTTCAAAGGAATTGAGAAAATATATAGATACTATTTTTCTATCTTTCTAAATGCTGAAATTTTTATCTGAAAGCTTTTAGAAAAGTTAATGTCTCTAAACCATAATAAGGCTTAGGGGGAATATTTATATTCCTAATTTAAATATATATATATATATATATATATATATATATATATATATACTGCTGGCCGATGATTAACTCCAGTAGATGAAATATACATTGCATCATACTATGCCATTTGAATTCAATTTGTTTTGTAAGAAAGCATGATAATAGATTTGGTACTTTTTATCAGAGGGATGTGATCTATGATCAATATAAACATACTAAGAATGGTAAATGAAATGGCTAAATAAAAATATCTAAATAAACGACTTCTATAATGGTAAACACTAATTAAATAAATCATAGTTCAGGAAAAGAATCCGACGGAGCCCCAGAAAGCCTTCAAGAAGCATTGAAGGACAATTTTTACAAGACATAGAAAGCAATCAATTTGTGCAAGAATATAAAATTACAAGTATAACGAACCTGCAATGACGTCTCTTGAACAGGGGCAAATAATTAAAATAAAATTTACTTATTTATTTTCATTTGAAAAATATTAAAATTTATTTATTTAAAGAGCTTCGCAACGAAGGTAATAAGCTCTAAACAAAAAACAAAACCAAAAATATTAAAATTAAATATTGCTTTATCTTATATATGACAGAGTTTAAGTAGATAAAATTAGATTATGTGTTTATAAATAGTTTCATTCTACCTATGTTCAGTCTTTCCCTGCAGACTGTTAGTAAATCCTTCCTATTTTAATCTGTTACATCGTCCACAGATTGGTGCTTTCTGTTTCGTAACATTGATTCAGTGTCTATGAACATCATGTAAATATGTAAGGACTACTTTCACGCTTTATACATTTCTAATATTGTAATTCCAGTGATTTATTAGAACCTTAACTTCTTGCGACATATCATCATTTTCTGTAAGCCATAATATGGTTTAGACCATGTAAATGTAACCATATTATGTCTAGCCAGCTATGTATTAGAAAACTCTATATTACTTGGTTCCGTTCTGGGTAAGAGGGCACCTAAATTGGACCCGATCCGATCCGATCTGATAGCCACCAACTGTCGGAAGAAAAACAAACACATGCCTCTCAATGGAGGTGCCTATATTGGATCCCTTTTTTCGGGACTGATAAACTACCAGAAGATTGATTGGCCTCTCAACTCTTCCTTTATACCTCCAACATTCAACCTAATCGAAGGTTTCTATGCCTGTTAGGTGGTATTTCTTAAATTAATTACTCATTTTCACTTACTATGAGGTCATTATTGAAAACTGTGACTAAATCGGATCGGTAGAAATGCGAGTCCAATGTAGGTGCAGCCTTAGTAAGTATGGTATGAACACCTTATAGTCTAGTTGCTAATGTAGTTTCAAGCCCTCCTTCATTACTTCCTGAAATATTTATACACCAAGGAAACCATATCATTGTTATGTTTATGCTTTAAAGATTGTAATTTTGTTCAATTATGTTTCTGTAAACCTAATTTCCATTGCACGGGTTGACAATTGAGTGTAAAACATTGAGAGAGTCGTTGATTCTGTTCTCCATGATATAAAATTTGGTGACCCCCAGCCATATGACATTATCACACAGTGGCCAAGACTAAGGTACAATTCCTTCGTGCCTTGATTCATAGTAATAGGTACTGCGTCATATTAGCACGTTCCCGTTCTTATCCCTTGTGTTTCATTTGAAAGCACATCATCGAATAAGTTAATGTTTAGTCCTAATCATTCGTAAAAAATGTTAACAAGGAGGAAGACCACGATACGGTTTAGGTCATGCTATAGTAATGTGGGTTTATGTCGGTGGACTTTAAAATGTGTCGATCCAAGTTTTTCTGCTAGCTCTTCGACTGTAACATGAGGATTGTCTTCTAAAGTACCTTGCAGGAGTTCGTCATCAAGCTATGATGCTCGAACTGTACGAGGCTCGTCTTCAAGCTTGCGGTTTCCCGCTCGAAATCGTTCAAACTACCGCTGTTCTTATGACATCGCTTACTAATGATATTATCATATTTCGAAAAAAAAGGTATCACCTTATCAAGGGGGGGGGGGGTAATGGACGTTAAAATTAAAAAATAAATAAATAAAAATGCTTATTATTTACAAAATATAAAAAAAAAAAAAAAAAAAAAGACATCTAAAAGAAGAAAACAACTAAGAAAAGAAGAAAACAATTAAAACATTAGAAAATATATATTTCCAGCCAGTAATGTTTTATGAAATGTATTAATACAGAAACATGTATTAAAAAACAGCATGTATGGAAAAACAACAAGAGAGACGTAGACTTTTATGTTTCGAAAAAATTTAAAATGAACTACTTTTTTCCTCTAGAAGAAAAGATAATAACAAAAGTATTAATAAAACAATTTTTAAAACTAGCAACTTGTATTGGTTTTGAGCATCAGTTATAACATATAATATAAATTTAAAACAACTTAACAGTGGAGAGAAAAAAAGAGATGAAGATGAAAAGACAATGCTTGCCAAGTACCTTTAATATAATACAGCTTATTTTTCTATCTCCATAATAAAGTTAGGTTCTCTTCTGTCATTTCCTTGAGTGGTGAAAATAGTACTTTATGAAAACGTATCATCCATCAGGAGACGTTTTTTCCGGCTTCATTGGCGACTTCGTTCCCGGGTACATTTAAATCGCTCAGTATCCATAGGATACGCATATCTATGTTTAGTTGTCCCAATCAATACACCTTTCATACGTCCTTTAACGTAAAGAAGGAATAAAACCATTTATAATGCACTCTCTATAAGCGTTTTGGGATAAAACTACTTTTCCTAAGTAGGATACTCAGAATCAATGATTTAAGGTGAATATTGTTCGAAACGTATAACAATAATCCAACCTAAGATACTTAGGTATTGTTTGCGTTTGGACATATGAGACTATCAGAAAATAAATAGTTGATTAATTAGTGCTGAAAAAATCGAAAGTGTTGATTTTATTGCTTCGAATGGTTCTTTATGTCTGTTTTGCTCAATTTTTAGCACTTTCCTCCGAAGGAAAGTAGCTATTGAGGTTGGACTCATGACGGAATTTTTGAAAAATTTCTTCGAATCTTTATCGATCCTACCTAGTAGACACCGAAAATGACCCCCGTTAAAATTTATTTATATATATATATATATATGCATATATATATATATATATATATATATATATATATATATATATATGTGTGTCTGTTAACACGATAGCGGCCAGAGTTTTTGTTTTTTCGTCACGAAACTTGGTATATAGCATTCAATTAGCAAACGATTGAACGAGTTCGTTAACCACCAATGTCGGTCCACCGGAAGGGGGGGTTTACCCCGAACCCAAAACACTAATTTGACTATGTCAGCCGTAATATTTGTTATATTTCAACGAAACTTGGTATTCGTAGTGGTAATATAGAGAGAAAAGTGAGATATAAAAATGAACTAAATCGGTTCATTAGAAGGGGGGGGGGTTTACTCCGGACCCACAATACCAATTCGCCACTACCAGACGTGATTTTAGGTATATTTCAACGGAACTCGGTATTCGTAGTGGTAATCCACAGGTAAATAACTGTTGTAAAAATAAACTAAATCGGTTCATTAGGAGGGGGGGGGGGGTTTACTCCGGACCCACAATACCAATTCGCCACTACCAGCAGTGATTTTTGGTATATTTCGACGAAACTCGGCATTCGTAGTGGTAATCTACAGGTAAATATGTGTTGTAAAAATAAACTAAATCGGTTCATTAGAAGGGGGGGTTTACTCCTGACCCAAATGCTTAATATACTCATACCGGTCGTAATTTCTGCTGTATTGTAACGAAACGCGGTATACGTCGTGGGTAACTCATGAGAAAGAAGTGTTGTAGAAATGAGCTGAATCGGTCAATCGGAAAGCGGGGGTTTAATTTGTAATATATTTCAATAGAAAAGCCCGTCAGACGTAGGTTCACAAAGCCGCCGCAAGGAGCGCTTTCTACCACTAGAGTGACTGTATCCTGTTCCTGCGTTAGATCAAAATACGATAATATGAGGTTTTTTGTATTTATTACGAAGTGTAATAGGTACCATGTGTAAACATAACTCTGGAAGCAAATTATTAATTGATCAGTTACTCATTACAAATTTAAAAGAGAACTATTCATGTTTTTATTTTATTTATGTAGGATATTTTAAGCAAATTGTTCTGGAATGCATTCTACACTACCCAAATTCTGAGGAAAGTGCTTAGTTATGCAGCTCCTGCGTGACGGATTGTTTTTAAATTTCATTTGGCAGTAAAATGAATGTGCCCATAAAACAGAATATTTAAAATTAGCAACTATTCTGTATTATATGTAATAAAGCTCTATTAGGGCAGAATTCGAAGAGATCGAGTAATTTCCTTTACTGCAAGTTTTCTGTGGTGCTTAAAATCTCATTTTCCTTTAAGATTTCACCGGAGTAGAGGTTTCATTTTTTGCTGAAAAAATTAACTACATCTATTCCAGGTTTTCTAAATGACTGGGGATAAAAACGTTATAGGAAGAATTTTCTTTTTTGCTCTCTCTATATATAGCAAGGAATATAGCCTGTAATTCTGCCTAAAAATCTTTAAATTTTGTAATTTTTGGTTATTTATTGCAAAAGATTGCGCAAGCATTAGACTTGTATGTTTTAGTTCCGTCGCACAGTGTGCCAAAATGTTTAATACTCGATATCTTGAGAACGGAGAGTCTTAACGATCTGCCAGCGGTCTCATTTGATTT
Organism: Gonocerus acuteangulatus; assembly: GCA_946811695.1. Classification (NCBI taxonomy): domain Eukaryota; kingdom Metazoa; phylum Arthropoda; class Insecta; order Hemiptera; family Coreidae; genus Gonocerus; species Gonocerus acuteangulatus. Next base: position 99,267,746 of record OX328123.1, on the reverse strand, counting down.
AGAATAACATTTTTTTTCGACAAATGAATTATGAATTAAACTCCCACATTAGGCAACGTTTGCATTGCTGGCAGCTGACTCATGAATACATGAGGTGAGTTCGTATATGCCCACAGACCATTGGCTCGCAAATTAATACTCCAGAGCATACTGTAGCTACCAAAGCAAGTACTATGGACTCAAACGTTTTGCTTCGTTTTTTTTTTTTTTTTTTTGCTTCTCTTGCCAATACAAGCAATTCAAAATCATTGTTGGGATGACCTACACTACACTTATGCAAAAGTAAAGCTTCTGTATGGTCATAGTTCATGAAAGTCCACTGAGAGCTTGAATCAAACCAAAAATGATTTTCACTCAACAATCTGGTTTTGTTTCTTGTACTTTCAGCCCACATCCGATTAGACCTGTGAATGAAATTCTTACTTAGTGAGCCAGACAGCTTAGATAGATCCTCTTCAGCAATCTCATATTTTTCATCAGATAGTCCACCAATTCCTGACCGGTCACTCTAGACTGATGAGATCACCAAACATTCACCAACTATATTTTTTTCCTTCAATATACATAGACATTACTTTTTAACCCACAATTAAAGAAAAAAAAGTTGTATTTTTTTTTTTTTTTTTTTTTTTTTTTTAACGATACGAACAGCATTATCCGATGCTCCTTTCAGTGTGTTCAATATGTGGAATATAGTGAAACCTTGCTAAATTGCGAGCATCCCCCTCCCCGCCCATATGGCTGATAAAGCAACCGATTCCTTCAAGAAAGTGGTTATCCTCCGCAAGTTAAGCAGGCTGGATATGCAGGTCGCTGATGTTCAGGTTAATTCAGGAATGCTAAACGAGAATGATAAGGCCAGTTTCAAGTCCGGTGGAGGGTCAAATGTTGACATTTTAACTACAGGTAAGAACTTGAGTGTGTGTCACAGGTCCTTAATCCTTGTACGTAACTAGTCTAGATCCACTCGGACGAAAGTATGGTAAAGTAATGGTAGGTTGAAAAAAAAAACGGCTTTTTTGCCATTTGGCCCACTGTCCGATGACATTTGCATCGGATTCTGGTATTCAATATACCAGAATCCGTATCTTTTGTAACGTTTATCAATTTATTTTATTCATTACTTCATTTATTTTATTGATTTACTTCATTGCTCTCGTTTGGAATATTGTGCCCTTACACAGTGAGGAATATCTCAAGATTTGGACTGCACAATGAGTATGAGTCTAAAGTGATGCTTATAGTATATACCCATCATAACTAAACCAAACAAACTAAAAAAAAAAAAAAAATGTATCGAATCAAAAAGCCTCCTCCAAAGAATGTAATTATAATAAATAGTTCTTTCCATTTCTCCTGGATTATCGCGTAAAAAAAAATAGTTGCGCTTATTGTTCTTCGTTTGTTGGCTTGCAGGTACACTTTTTATAGGTTCTCCAATGTAGGAAAACGAATGAGACCATTTTCAAGGCGATATCCGTAACAGTTATTGTGAAATTTCATAAACGGCACCCCCTCAAAATGATCATCTTTCCAGATATTGTGATAGCCAAACTCTGAGCCCGATAGAAGGTCGTTAACAGGCTCCGCAAAGCTCATTAAGTTTTCAAAATGCCGATTTGTTCGCTGTTTGGCGGCTCCGTACTAGGGATGTCTTAATTTGAAAATAATATTGTTCTACGTAATTCATATCCCAAACAGAATTGTCGTAACTTCAAGTCTAGTAGATCTAGAACAGCCTATGTGCTGATGAGAGAAATCAGTTTTTTTTTTGCTGAAATGAAACAATTACTTATCGAAATAATATGTTATGTCTATTAATGATTAAGAGGCATGCTAGATATTTTAGAGTTTTTTTTTCACTCCACCTTTTTCATATTTTAAAGCGTTGAGTAAGTTTTCATGTTGAAACATACAAGATATGCCGTATTTTGCTTGCCACCACCATCGACAGTAAAATTAGTTTTTCTACTGGATCTCTACCTGATATTTTCAAGAGATTTCAAAATGCATGGCCCAAGTTTGACAAGACAAAATACGAAACTGGCATTAGCGACAAAACAGTGAAAACTAGTCTAAGCTCATATATGATTTCAACTGTTTCTGACAAGGTAAACTGACCTTCGAAACTAAAATTCAAAACATGCGATGACTAGAAATAACTTCTTCAATTGGTTCTGGAGTTTGTGGGAGCCTTGGATGGAAACCAAGTTGGATACAGGACACCAGGTCCTATCCATCACGCTATGTGGATGGCGAAGAATATTTATTCTCTGAAAATATTCCTCTTCAGCGAACAGTTTAAAATGAGCAAAGAAGAACAGCTTGCCACCCTTTTATAATGCCAACAGCACGTCGTCGGTCACCCATTCAGGTACTGGCCACGCCCGACGTTGCTTAACTTCGGTGATCTACGGGAACCGGTCTATTCAATGTGGCTATGGCCGTTGGCCTTTGGGTACTATTTGTGTTTTTCTTGGCAAGATCTATTGCAAAGCGTGGTTTAATGCGCCCAAAGCTAAACTAGCGCCCAAACAAGAGCTTGAACTCCTGAGAAGTTCTGCTGATAATCAAACAATTATCAGCAGACCGACAAGGAAATAGCTGAAAAGCCTCTGGTAAGATTTTCAAACCATCTATGATATTTAACACTGGATTGACACCGTGGGTTGAAAAATATCCCACTCTTTATTCTATGGCGTGTTTCTTAATTTCTGCATATCACAGAGACTCCCTCCTTCTTCCTAAATAATCGGAAGTGTATTATCTGGTTTGACCTAATATAAACAACGCCAGTTGTCTGCTAATTGCTGCCTGAGAAGGTCGCGAGTTTTGTATGGGGACCCCACGGTGTAGTTAACGTATGTCTTTTTCGCTGATCCGATAGATATTTAAGGGTCGATCACTTTTATTTTACGGCTTTCCAAGTGACAAAATGGCCTGAAAACTGTCCAGAAAAGATTATCTCTTTGATATGCTCTACCAACTGGTGAAAGCTCAGGTGGCAGTTAGTGGCCAACTGGAGAACATACTAAAACCACTGAAGGCACCTTGATGGACCTTCAACATCTTTTGTTAACTTGGACAAACCCGTGAAATATTTATTTTGTAACAGAAAAAATTTAGGAAGACGAAAACGCTATGTTCTGTGTGTAGAAGGGCCATGCACACCGATCACCAAAATGTGTTAAATGTTAACGAGTATCAATTGGACAGAACATTGTATTTTTCTAAAGTTCCTATTTTCTTCTGGCTTTTGATCATTTTAGTTTATTGTTCGTAAAAAATATTTTCAGTTTAGTAAAATTTTTACCGGATAATTATTTGGTGTATGAACAATATTGAGTTTTAGGATTTCCTAGCTATTTTTAGAATTTTAATTAATATTCGACAGATTTATTCCTGTTTGAATTTATTTCTTGATGTTCCTGTCCTATACGTTGCTCTTGTATATAAAAAGCAAAAGAAAAAATTGACATTTGTTTATTTTTTTTTTTTTATTTTTTTTTTTTTTTATTTTTTTTTTTTACGGCGCGTCTACTTCTAGGTCATTAGCGCCGACATCCAGGGTGCAGCGAGGAATTTTCCCAGCGAGCCTTGAGATGAGAAAATTCCTGCCGGAGGTGGGAATCGAACCCACCATCTCCCGCTTATGAATCCAGCGCGCTAGCCACTAGACTACGGGAGACCCCGACATTTGTTTATTTTATATATTTTCAAAGTATGGGGTAAAATTTACCCCACGGTGTCATTAACGTAGATGTCAATATATTCATCTGTGGCAGAAGGTCAATTTTATAAAAACACACTTTCTTTCTTCTGTACTCTTTTATTTGGCTCTACATGTTTCACGTCGCTGTGACGCCTCTTCAGGAGCACTTAATCTAAATAAAATAAAATATGGTTACAGCCTATTCCTTAGAGAACCTTCCGCAGGTATGGCCACGTCCGGACTGATAAGATTAATCATGTCCACTGGGTATCAGCTATTTAAAATCGATAGTTTTAGGGTAAATGTCGATTTTCCAATGAAGTTTTTGTCATTTTATAAAATGTTTTAAGTCATCTTGTTTATTAAATTAAAAAATATTTTATCCAGGTATTTAATATCTGTTTTTTTTGTTGACGGTCTTTTTCCTATTTTTAATTATGTGTATATTTTCCTTAATTTTTCTTTTTATGGGGTTTTTCTCCTTATCTAATATCTTTACCGTGTCAAAATTAAACGTGTGGCTATATTGTATCGCATGATCCACCAATGCAGTCTTGTTGTCTTTCTCATCAAGGTTTTTGGCATGTTGTTTGATTCTCTTTTTTAAAAGTTGTCCCGATTCTCCTACATACACCTTATCACACATTGCACAATCAATTTGATATATGTTATATTTGGTTTCCCTTTCTTTTAATTCATCTTTAATTCGGCTATAGCTTTTTATGATTTTGTCGTGATATATCCAGGAGATTCTTCCTAGGTCTTTACATTTTTGTTTTATCCCATTGGCAAGTATGGGATTATAACGAAAGGTAATATAATTAACCAGCTCTAAAGTTTTCATATCTTTATTGTCGTTATCCAATTTCTGTTTATAAATATGTTCATTGTGTATGAGTTTATCTGCTACAACTCTGTTTGTATTTAAAATGTTTGTTTTCCTATCGTCAAAAAAATCATAAATTTTACTTTGTATTAATTTTCTTCTTTTTTCTTGGTTGCCTTTTATGTCGTCTATTGTTTGTGTATCCTGAAGTTTACGTTTCAGAGTATGGTTGGTGTTGTCTGTTGCAACAGTCATTTTTGTTAATTTAACTCTTTTGTTCCTATTAGAATTGTCAGTACCTATATGTTCAGTGTCATCCCTTTTCCGTTTACTATCAGAGTCTTCATAAAAATAGTCGTCCGTAAAGTTAAAAACATTCAAGTCAAAATTGATTAAATTTAAATTTTCCTTCACATCCAATTTCTTTTTATAAAAAACATTTCTTTCAGCTCTTTTAATTTCTTTATTTATAATTTCCTCAGGGTAATTATTATCTCTAAATATAGTTCTGAGTTTATTTGTTATTTCATTTAAATATTTTGGTGATGTTCGCAGAAGCGCCGTCAGTGTCCTATTATAAAGCAAATTCTTTTTAAAATTTAAAGGGTGACTAGAATAAAAATTAATCATACGACCGGAAAATGTATTTTTAGTCTGCCATTTAAACTCAAGTCTATTGTCATTAGTTCTAATTATTTCCATATCTAAAAACATAATTTTGTTTTCATTTTCCATTTTCTAAAGTGAACCCTAAATTCGTCTTATTATTAAAAAACTGGAAGAGTCTGTCTATATCGTTTTCATGTACACAAATTAATAAATCATCCACATATTTACAAAGAAATTGGATATGAATGTTACAGTCATTTATAATTTCTTCTAATACGTGGTTCATTACAATTCCACTAATAGAAACAGATAAGTGGTTGCCCATTTGTACTCCAAATTTTTGTTTATAAATTCTATTGTTAAACTTGAAATAGCCATCCTTTGTACATAATTTAATACCATCTATAAACAGATTTTTGTCTTTTATTTTAGTTAGTTCTACAATTTTATCCCAATTTTTGCCAATAAGTTTGATAGCCAAGTCCACCGGAATATTTGGGAACATATTAACAACATCGAAGGAAACCAACTTATAACCAGAGATTACTGTCATCTTTTCTAATTTATGTTTTAAATCTATAGCATTTTTTACGTCAAATGGATTATTATTAACAAAATGTTTTAATTCCATGCTCAATGATTTAGATAATTTGTGTGTAGGGGATTCTGTTGCGCTGACTATTGGTCTCAGTGGTTGCCCTTCCTTGTGTAATTTTATCAAGCCATAAATCAGAGGAATATTACTGTTATAGTTTATATATTTTAAACGATCATTCTTTTCAATGAAATTCATTTTAACTAATTTGTCCGTAAATTTTATTATTCTATTTGTCAGTCCATTGGTGGGATCATAGTCGATTTGTTTAAAATTATTCGAATCATTAACTATGTCATTCATTTTCTTGTTGTAATCATCTTTAGTTATTATGACTGCTTTACTAGTTTTATCAGCTCTTATTACCAATAATTCAGGATTATCTTTTAGAAATTTCTTTGTTTTATACTCTGCCTTTCTCAATTTTTCTGCAACAGATATATTAATATGTTCTGGGATTTTATTGTAATTTACATTTCTCTTGGTCCTGTTTAAACTATGGAAAAATGATGTTCTAATTTTGTTTTTTGTTTCTAAATCAATCTCGGTTTTGTTCAGCATATACTCAACGTCGACTATATAATTATTTACCATATGATCATCAATAGGCTTAAAAATATTAAAATTGTCACTTAATGATAAAAATTCTAATACTTCATCTGGAATATCTACATTCGTCAAATTTACAACCCAGTCCATGTTAAAAGTCATAGGGGAGTTTTTCTTTCCGCAACAGCTTTGGATTTTCTTCAAATAAATGTTTTTAAAGTATTTTTGTATTCTAGAAGAATATAATTTTAAATATGTGTCAATTACTTGTGAAATTTTCGGCTCAAAACATTTATCCTGCAGAAGGTTTTTACATCCGTTTTCTCTATTTGTTAAATTATGTATAAGTTGATAATTCCTACTGATTTCTAAATTCAATAATTTATATTTGAAAGATGACAAACTATTTAAAAAATTGTTGTACTTACAGAAACGATGGTCAAAGATACAGTAAAATTTTTTAGTTCTATTTTCAATAAATTTAGGAAATACATGGTTCATCTTGCACATTTTCAGAAATTCGATTCGTTCCGTAGACATGATCTTTTCCTTCAGAATCCGCTGTAACTCGATGCACTTTTTCATTGCGTCGTTGTCAACATTCATTGCAATAATCTCGAGATAGTTTCGTTCGTCACTCCGCAGATTTGCCATGGAGTATTCCATATTATAAGACAGTGACCCTATTTTTCCAATATATTCATCTGTGGCAGAAGGTCAATTTTATAAAAACACACTTTCTTTCTTCTGTACTCTTTTATTTGGCTCTACATGTTTCACGTCGCTGTGACGCCTCTTCAGGAGCACTTAATCTAAATAAAATAAAATATGGTTACAGCCTATTCCTTAGAGAACCATCCGCAGGTATGGCCACGTCCGGACTGATAAGATTAATCATGTCTACTGGGTATCAGCTATTTAAAATCGATAGTTTTAGGGTAAATGTCGATTTTCCAATGAAGTTTTTGTCATTTTATAAAATGTTTTAAGTCATCTTGTTTATTAAATTAAAAAATATTTTATCCAGGTATTTAATATCTGTTTTTTTGTTGACGGTCTTTTTCCTATTTTTAATTATGTGTATATTTTCCTTAATTTTTCTTTTTATGGGGTTTTTCTCCTTATCTAATATCTTTACCGTGTCAAAATTAAATGTGTGGCTATATTGTATCGCATGATCCACCAATGCAGTCTTGTTGTCTTTCTCATCAAGGTTTTTGGCATGTTGTTTGATTCTCTTTTTTAAAAGTTGTCCCGATTCTCCTACATACACCTTATCACACATTGCACACTCAATTTGATATATGTTATATTTGGTTTCCCTTTCTTTTAATTCATCTTTAATTCGGCTATAGCTTTTTATGATTTTGTCGTGATATATCCAGGAGATTCTTCCTAGGTCTTTACATTTTTGTTTTATCCCATTGGCAAGTATGGGATTATAACGAAAGGTAATATAATTAACCAGCTCTAAAGTTTTCATATCTTTATTGTCGTTATCCAATTTCTGTTTATAAATATGTTCATTGTGTATGAGTTTATCTGCTACAACTCTGTTTGTATTTGAAAATAGAACTAAAAAATGTTACTGTATCTTTGACCATCGTTTCTGTAAGTACAACAATTTTTTAAATAGTTTGTCATCTTTCAAATATAAATTATTGAATTTAGAAATCAGTAGGAATTATCAACTTATACATAATTTAACAAATAGAGAAAACGGATGTAAAAACCTTCTGCAGGATAAATGTTTTGAGCCGAAAATTTCACAAGTAATTGACACATATTTAAAATTATATTCTTCTAGAATACAAAAATACTTTAAAAACATTTATTTGAAGAAAATCCAAAGCTGTTGCGGAAAGAAAAACTCCCCTATGACTTTTAACATGGACTGGGTTGTAAATTTGACGAATGTAGATATTCCAGATGAAGTATTACAATTTTTATCATTAAGTGACAATTTTAATATTTTTAAGCCTATTGATGATCATATGGTAAATAATTATATAGTCGACGTTGAGTATATGCTGAACAAAACCGAGATTGATTTAGAAACAAAAAACAAAATTAGAACATCATTTTTCCATAGTTTAAACAAGACCAAGAGAAATGTAAATTACAATAAAATCCCAGAACATATTAATATATCTGTTGCAGAAAAATTGAGAAAGGCAGAGTATAAAACAAAGAAATTTCTAAAAGATAATCCTGAATTATTGGTAATAAGAGCTGATAAAACTAGTAAAGCAGTCATAATAACTAAAGATGATTACAACAAGAAAATGAATGACATAGTTAATGATTCGAATAATTTTAAACAAATCGACTATGATCCCACCAATGGACTGACAAATAGAATAATAAAATTTACGGACAAATTAGTTAAAATGAATTTCATTGAAAAGAATGATCGTTTAAAATATATAAACTATAACAGTAATATTCCTCTGATTTATGGCTTGATAAAATTACACAAGGAAGGGCAACCACTGAGACCAATAGTCAGCGCAACAGAATCCCCTACACACAAATTATCTAAATCATTGAGCATGGAATTAAAACATTTTGTTAATAATAATCCATTTGACGTAAAAAATGCTATAGATTTAAAACATAAATTAGAAAAGATGACAGTAATCTCTGGTTATAAGTTGGTTTCCTTCGATGTTGTTAATATGTTCCCAAATATTCCGGTGGACTTGGCTATCAAACTTATTGGCAAAAATTGGGATAAAATTGTAGAACTAACTAAAATAAAAGACAAAAATCTGTTTATAGATGGTATTAAATTATGTACAAAGGATGGCTATTTCAAGTTTAACAATAGAATTTATAAACAAAAATTTGGAGTACAAATGGGCAACCACTTATCTGTTTCTATTAGTGGAATTGTAATGAACCACGTATTAGAAGAAATCATAAATGACTGTAACATTCATATCCAATTTCTTTGTAAATATGTGGATGATTTATTAATTTGTGTACATGAAAACGATATAGACAGACTCTTCCAGTTTTTTAATAATAAGACGAATTTAGGGTTCACTTTAGAAATTGAAAATGAAAACAAAATTATGTTTTTTGATATGGAAATAATTAGAACTAATGACAATAGACTTGAGTTTAAATGGCAGACTAAAAATACATTTTCCGGTCGTATGATTAATTTTTATTCTAGTCACCCTTTAAATTTTAAAAAGAATTTGCTTTATAATAGGACACTGACGGCGCTTCTGCGAACATCACCAAAATATTTAAATGAAATAACAAATAAACTCAGAACTATATTTAGAGATAATAATTACCCTGAGGAAATTATAAATAAAGAAATTAAAAGAGCTGAAAGAAATGTTTTTTACAAAAAGAAATTGGATGTGAAGGAAAATTTAAATTTAATCAATTTTGACTTGAATGTTTTTAACTTTACGGACGACTATTTTTATGAAGACTCTGATAGTAAACGGAAAAGGGATGACACTGAACATATAGGTACTGACAATTCTAATAGGAACAAAAGAGTTAAATTAACAAAAATGACTGTTGCAACAGACAACACCAACCATACTCTGAAACGTAAACTTCAGGATACACAAACAATAGACGACATAAAAGGCAACCAAGAAAAAAGAAGAAAATTAATACAAAGTAAAATTTATGATTTTTTTGACGATAGGAAAACAAACATTTTAAATACAAACAGAGTTGTAGCAGATAAACTCATACACAATGAACATATTTATAAACAGAAATTGGATAACGACAATAAAGATATGAAAACTTTAGAGCTGGTTAATTATATTACCTTTCGTTATAATCCCATACTTGCCAATGGGATAAAACAAAAATGTAAAGACCTAGGAAGAATCTCCTGGATATATCACGACAAAATCATAAAAAGCTATAGCCGAATTAAAGATGAATTAAAAGAAAGGGAAACCAAATATAACATATATCAAATTGATTGTGCAATGTGTGATAAGGTGTATGTAGGAGAATCGGGACAACTTTTAAAAAAGAGAATCAAACAACATGCCAAAAACCTTGATGAGAAAGACAACAAGACTGCATTGGTGGATCATGCGATACAATATAGCCACACGTTTAATTTTGACACGGTAAAGATATTAGATAAGGAGAAAACCCCCATAAAAAGAAAAATTAAGGAAAATATACACATAATTAAAAATAGGAAAAAGACCGTCAACAAAAAAACAGATATTAAATACCTGGATAAAATATTTTTTAATTTAATAAACAAGATGACTTAAAACATTTTATAAAATGACAAAAACTTCATTGGAAAATCGACATTTACCCTAAAACTATCGATTTTAAATAGCTGATACCCAGTAGACATGATTAATCTTATCAGTCCGGACGTGGCCATACCTGCGGAAGGTTCTCTAAGGAATAGGCTGTAACCATATTTTATTTTATTTAGATTAAGTGCTCCTGAAGAGGCGTCACAGCGACGTGAAACATGTAGAGCCAAATAAAAGAGTACAGAAGAAAGAAAGTGTGTTTTTATAAAATTGACCTTCTGCCACAGATGAATATATTGGAAAAATAGGGTCACTGCCTTATAATGTAGATGTCAATGGCAGTGTCAATCCAGGGTTAAATCCAGAACTAGTTGCCTCATATCCCTCGATCCAACAGTTTCTGAAGACCAAAATTTGGCAATTAGGAAAAAATGTTGGAGGCGAAAACCGAAGAAGAGAACATTACAATCCTAAACGTTCTAGAGAAAATGTAACATACGTATTCGAGGGGGGATTATCCAATTTAGTAAAAAGTGAATCAATGACGTTATTCAGGCACTTTCAAATCAACTCGGAATTCCTCGCAAAATACCCCAGTACTTGACCAGAAAATGTGCATTACGAAGCAGGGAAGAGGATCGTTGATCAATGTTTGGAGGTGCTAAATGATATGGCTGAATGTGAAGTAAAATTGATGTCAGAATATACTGACCTTCAACAATCTACTGACCAAGGTTGAGGATCAGAAGCAATACACCCTGCAAGTAGTTAGCAAATGTCGACTGTTGTATCCTGACCCTTCCAAATCCAATCTGAGCAAAAGTCTAGACTAAAGAATAAGGAATAGGAATAAAACACAAAAAATGTGTACCTATCATATGTAGGTATCCTTTGTTCTTGTCTAATCTGATATTTCTGATGTGTATTGTTCTATAGAATTATCTGTGTAATTTGAGTAGGTACTCGTATCTGTATTGTATTCTCATTATGTATTAAATTTATTATAATACATTAACTATCGAAGTACATAATATACCTACAAGTCTAAACAAAATACAAAATCGTTTATTATACTTAATTAATAAATTATTCTGTAATTATTGCAAAGGTAATTTACTGGCCAAATAACGCCCTCAACTTCTGAAATATGGAAAAGGTGAAGGGAAAAATCTATATCTATTATATTATCGGTATCTAAAATACCTATCATACCTCTTAAGAATCATTACTAGAGATAAGATATCATTTCGATAAGTAATTGTTTCATTTGGCAAAGAAAAGCTCATTTCTCTCATGAAATGCGATGTCCGTTTTTAGAGGTACTAGGTCCCGATTTTGATGACAAAGGCTGTTCTAGATCCGTTAGACTTGATGTTAGGCAATTCTCTTTAGTATATGAATAACGTAGAACAATATTATCTTTAATTTAAGACAGATCGGGTGTATAGGATGATTCGTTCCTGAGATTCTGGCGATGAAAGTCACTAAACAAAATCGACATTTTGAAACCTTTAGGCACACTGCGGCACGTGTTAACGACCTTCTATCGGTAGTGGTGGCTAAAGGTAGCTTGTACACACATACATACATACACACACACACACACACACACACATATATATATATATACACACACACACACACACACACACACACACACACACATATATATATATATATATATATATATATATATATATATATATATATATATATATATATACACACACACACACAAATTTGAACAACCGTTCGTTTCGAGACCTACAGGTTATAAAACACCAACGTTTCTCCACAGCATTTTCGAAGATTACATCCCGGAGGAAAACTCGCTTACATCGGGTCACGGTCATAAGAGGGTTTTTCTCACCTAAAGATAGAGAGGAAACGTGTTGAAACAATTTCAAGGGCCAGAGGAAAGCACTTGAACCTACAAGTTCGTTTTCATTGAAGATAAATCGTTATTCATTGAAAAATGAACCTATGTTCGTCGGTCACATTGTGCACCAGCAATATGGATTCATGAAGTAACAGTGTTTTATTGTATGCCTTATTTCAAAGTAGTTCAGGTCAAAGTAATCTGAAAACAATGAGTTCCTATTTGAACAGATGAAAGAAACCGCTCGAGTAAAAGGTGTCTATTACCTCTTTTCTTAAGGAGGGGAAATTTCATTTTAAAATACTGTTCCGTTAGTTTTTTCTTTCTTGTTTTTTGTCGCCTTAAGGCTATACGAAACCACTTAATTTACCACCTTCGGTGATAGTAACTTAGTATTAACACCCGTTTTGAATATTAGTAAACGCCTACACCTCTCCTTGTGAAAATTCGACTTTCGACTCTGACGTCAATTTTGAAAGGTATAAATTTTGCCTTCAGGGTTTTTTTGACGCCTTATTTTTTCGAACTTACAAGATTGAAGAGATTTGGTTAAAATGTGGCTCAATTTGCCCGGTACACATTTCCGATAAGGTTCAAAGGACTTTGTAATTTGCACCACCGGTTGTATGCCCTTGGCATATGATTGTATTCTAGATTCACGAAGGTCTAACAGGTGTATTTGATAGTAAATAAGCGATCATTAGGTTTAGACTCATGCCTGGAGCCATGATGAAACGAGATACCACTGCTGAGGCAAAGAGGCTGAGGGAGGTTGAACTATAGTAACTCCTTTACCTGCCTACAGGTAGCAGCATGTATCATCTCCCCTCAGCGCCATCTCTAAGTTTTCTTGAGGACTATCAAAGCTTCAAGCCTACGATAATATACAAATTACACCATGTAATAGTAAGTCTGACTTAAAAATATTTTAGTTTGTTTAATTCAGACCCAAAAGAACATGAATATATTTTTCTTGTTGTCGATTCAGGTTGAAAAATTTTATAGCAACTACCGAATTGAAAATTTATTTTATTAATTTAAATATGAATAACCTTTGGAGGCCCGGTGGCCATGAGTGTTAAGGCGTGAGCACTTAACACTCCTTGCCAAACGTCGTTGGCTCGATTCCCACTAAGGGGTGGTGCTTTTCTTCATAAAAAAGAAAAGGCATCAGCCCTATCCTGGCTAGAAAAGGGTGGCAACCTATAGATAACCCGTCCCAAAATTCTTAGTTAAGAATAATGGACGTTAAAATTTAAATAACTAGCTGACTACCCGTGCTTCACCACGGCCGATGAGTAGTTTTTATATAGCGTATGGGTATATCATAAGCTATATAAAACGTTATTATACGGTATGATAATATGGTATATATATGGTCACGGTATATGATACCGTGCTTGTTCCGGGTGGGGGGAAAAAACAAAAAAAAAAAAAAAAGAACCACTTAAAAAGTTAGATAAACAGAGACAAATACACGTTGAAAAGAATGACAGATTGACATCGCCCAACCGAACATTACAACAGAATCTTTTTTGGAGAGAACATAGCTCCCTTTCGAAAAGCCGCCTTCCACTTACTACGATTTCCCAACCGTTTTCGAGATATTTTAGAAAATATACTGAGATCCGAAAACTTTGTTTCATCATTAATACAATTTTTTCCCATATAGCAGTCCAGTCAACGAACAGTTATAGATGGAAATTTTTGGAACACAATTTTTGACTTCGTAACTTTGTTTGGCCTAGATAGGAGGAGAACATATCAAAAGTCCTCGCCCCTAGCCTTTAAGCCGGGGGGAAGGGGAGGTTTAGAAGGTTCCATTTTTCGGGTTTTCACTTATATCTCTGCGTCCTAGCGACATAACCATTCTACAGCAAATGAATGCTGATTAATTTTCCTACAAGTTCTATTCTATAAAGTTTTTCGAGATATCTTTAGTTTTCGAAATATCCGCTCTTGAAAGTCTGTCATTTTGGGGAAAAACACTTTTGCCACATATTTTTCCCCCGTTTTGACCGGATAACTCTTCAACGATGTACCAAAATAATAAATAACGGTTATAGGGTTGTAGAGTTTTGCATTCCCTTCAATAATATATATTACTTGGCTATTTTATGTATTTTCCTTCAAACGTAAAAATAATTTCAGTGTTCATCGTGAAATCTGAAATGTAGCGGCCCAGGTAACTGAGAGTTATAGGTGGAAATGTTTGGAACACAATTTTTAACTTCATAACTTTGTTTCGGCTAGTTAGGTGGTCAACATATCAAAAGTCCTCACCCGTTGCCTTTGAACCGGGGGGGAGGGGGGTTTAGAAGGTCCCATTTTTCGGGTTTTCACTTATATCTAGAAAACCCTGCGTCCTAGCGACATGACTATTCTATAACAAATGAAAGCTGATTAAATTTTATGCAAGTTCTATTCAATAAAGTTTTTCGAGAGCTTTAGTTTTCGAACTATCCGCTCTTGAAAGTCTGTCATTTTGGGAAAAACACACTTTTTTCTATTCTCGACCGGATATCTCTTCAACGATGCACCCAAAAAATAAATGTCGGTTATGGGGTTGTAGAGCATTCCAATCGCTTCAATAATATATATAACTTTACTATTTTATGTAATTAGGGAGTTATCCGGTCACAACGGGGAAAAATATGCGGCAAAAATGTTTTTCCCCAAAATGACAGACTATCAAGAGCGGATATTTTGAAAACTAAAGATATCTCGAAAAACTTTATAGAATAGAACTTGTAGAAAATTTAATCAGCTTTTATTTGTTATAGAATAGTCATGTCGCTAGGACGCAGGGTTTCCGAGATATAAGTGAAAACCCGAAAAATGGGACCTTCTAAACCCCCCTCCCCCCGGCTTAAAGGTTAGGGGTGAGGACTTTTGATATGTTCACCTCCTATCAAGCCCAAACAAAGTTACGAAGTCAAAAATTGTGTTCCAAAAATTTCCACCAATAGCTGTTTTCAAGCATTCGTTGCGAGGACTGTAGTACTTCTTACCACCAAACGATACTAAAGTTTAAATATCCAAAATTAGATGAATGTCAAATACTTGGTACAAGTTTCAAGTGAACCAATCATCGTTTCTGAATACCCAAACAGAAAATTAGTTTGGAAAAGTATTTCTATCATTTTTTTTCTCGTAAACGGTTACAGACATTACTTTAAAAATGGTTTCCTTCGTTTTCCTACGTTAAGAAACCTACATAGCGAGTACCTGCAAGCATATGGACTCGAAAATGTAAGCGTTCCGATTCGTTCGTGCAACTTTTGCCCCAAAACCGTGTTCCAGTAAACGGATTCAGCTGGTTAATAAACTTGACCTTTCAAATGAGAAGAAAGATTTTTGTACCAAATGTCATCAAGATCGGACTATTTTTGAGCCGAAGAGAAACTTCTTAATAATTCAAACCCCCCCCCCCCTAAAAGTACTTTGGCAACATTTTTAACAAAACCTTAATGTAGCAGCTATATGTTGGATTTATGTAGGACGATCAGTCTATGATGCAAATGCTACTAAAATATGACTACAAGCTCTGTATGCTACTTAATCTTGTTGCCCATAACCATTTCAACTGAAAGTCAAACATAATATCCAACATGTAGCAGCTACAGTTACGTTTAGTTAATCATGTTGCTAGGTACTATTCCACCCCGACATCTTCAATTCTAATATTTTTCGAAGGAGTCTTAATGTGTTGGCATAATAAAACAAAAATTTAGTTAACAAGAATTAATTTAAATGGTGTTCTCAAATCCTTCACAGTGGCATTTATTTAGAAATATTTTATCTCTATTTAATGAAGTGATTTAATTTGTTTGATACTTTAAGGGTTTTATCATTAAAGTCACCCCTCTGCCGTGAAAATTAGCACGTTATAAGCTCTGAGTATGGTAGCAGGAGTTGCCGAAAGCGCTCAGCATGGGGAAAAATGTTTTGTGAAGGAATTTCCATGTTTTCATTTTACCGGATGGTCTTCCTTCTCTGCCAGCAACCAAGAACTTTCAAACAAGGGTTTATCACAACTGAAATATTCTTGCATTAATTAATAGTATGGCTCCTGAGTGATTACGTAAAACACGGAATGTTGCACTAGAAAAACAACAGAAATGAAACGGAAAACCGCCTTATTAAGGCAGGTCTAAATATCATCGAAAACAAAAAATAATGCTTTTTTCCTCTCCGGAAGAGTCTCTGAGATCTCTCGGTATTGGAGGAAAAACTTAATATTTTTTGTTTTCGATGATATCTACCTCATTGGTGTTTCTTGGGGTGCTGATTTTAAATCTGCTATTATTTTTGGTGTAAAAAAATGTATAATGCTAGTTTACTTCAAAGTATTTTGAGGTAACGTAAGCATATTTTTGAATTCATTTGACTAAATAAAAATTATTGTTCAACGATTGTATTTTTCCTTTAATCTACTCTATAAAAAAATGAATTGGTTAAAGAATCATGACGATATCATTTCCTAAACTCGATATTTAAAATAAAGCGTTTTCAACCTATTTTATTTTATTTCTCAGCTCTTAAGGAGTATTGGACGGAAAGCTGGGACACGTGTCCACTATTTTTCAATGTAGAATCACCAGAAAAAAAAAATGTACCACATCGGTGACCCCACCACTGTATACCTCCCTTGTTAGAATATTCGAAGCGTACTTTGTAAGGGTACTTTCACCCCTTAATCGTGCAATTGGGCCGATATAAAATATATATATATATATATATATATATATATATATATATATATATATATATATATATATATTATTTTCACGTGTTTAATAAATATACAAAGATTCAAAAAAATCGGCTCCGGACACTTGGGGATGTTTCCTTGTTAAATTGTGGATTTGACGGACAAAGCCTAAAGCAGTAGGAAAAGATTAATGACAAAAACACCATTCCACTACAATTGTCATTATCTTACATTTTATATTGATCACAATAGAAACACATTTTCTATTCTTTCATATTAAACTAGCCTTGAACACATTTCACTCCCCATGAAATATTAATTCCTGACCAAATGTTCATTCCAGACATCGATTATAAAAGTTTTCTCTTCTGCTCATGTAATATCCCATGGAACTTAAAGCATTCAATAAATAATTAAAATTTTCTGAAGTAGACTTGAAAAACGATTCATTTCAGACTTTTGTTAACTACTTTTTCCTAAACTGCGACCCATTATATCGCTAGTCGATAACTCAACTCCCTTCTAAGCGTTTCGTAATGAAACCATTAGATAGGCCAGCATGTTTAAATATTAAGGTTTCTAAAAATTTCTCAAATTACTTTTAGAAGTGAATTGGAAGAAATTATTTAACAGATGACGCTATACTACACCTAAAGAATTTTAGAACAACCATTATGAAATATTGCCTCAGCAACATGGTGTGCGATTCAACAAAAACGCTCACTATTTCATAAGCCATCGCACTACTTTTTTTAAATTTAATTTTAAGTACTCGCAGAATACATAAAAGCGAAGAAGTTCAACTATTAGTACAATTTTAATCAAAACGGGACTGGTACTTAATAATTTTATTGTTGGTTACCTTTAGAAGTGATTTTTCATTTTATAATTCGTTTTTCACATTACCCAGAAATCTATTTATTTTACACTACGTTCCTCAGGAACGTGCTTAAACTGAACAACATAAAAAAAGAGTTAATATATATATATATATATATATATATATATATATATATGTATATATATATATATATATATATATTACCTACCTATCTTAAATAGTTTTTTGCCACCTGGCTCAATATAAAAAAAGTCCGACTCACAGAACTATGTCATCTTAGCGCGTTTTCATTTGGAAAGCTTAGAATAGAAAGAGTAAGTATGTTTTCTTTATTTTTCTTGAGAAAGGTAAACACCTGTCAAAATTTAAATGAAATCTTATACCTCAGCAAAATCTTAAGAGCGACAACAGGAAACTGTCGGTATCCTAAGCAGGAATTACATTATTTAAGTACGAATGAGGTGGCTCTATCAAAACATTGCTTACTTATTTATAGAAACCTTTATATTTATATAATTTATTTATTTATTGAAATAATGTCTATTACTACTGCGCTCGTATGCCATTTAGCATTTCGGATGGACTGTACATATTCAGGTTGTAATCATTTTTTCTTCTTCTCCAAATCTTCATCGATCCAACTTTCAGAACCAAATATTAATTTGCCCCTTCTGGCCGTAATTTTTACGTCTGTGTAAAAAAATAAAATAATAATAATAATAAAACAAAAAAAAACGGTCCATTGGAAGTTGGCGTTTACTTACATGGAATCAAAATTAAATAAAAATTAATAAATCGAACCAGCCGTTTATTACAAAAGTATTCATGTTTATTTTCTATTTAAGGGTGTAAGCTGTAGATAAGCCATCGTAAAATTCGTTTTTAATAATTAATGAATGTTAAAATTTAAATTAAATTAGTTTCTATTTATATTTCATTTCAGTTCCGAATGGACGAACGCATTGAAACTTAACGTTAACTATGCGCCACTGCGTGGTGCTCCTGGTCTGGCAGGAACCCCTGTCGCAAATGCTGCAGGGAGACGGAAACACCAGCACATGTGCTTGGTAGTTGTCCTAACAGCATGCTCCTCGTCAGGACACCACAACGTGAAGCATAGAATAATAGAACATCTCCATGAAAGGAATATCAATGTTTCGAAGAGGTGCACGGTATCGACGAAGAAGGAACACCACGATATGCCGAAATCATAGCATTCCATACGGAGGAAACGGCATATATCCTCGATCCCACGGCACGCTATGAAACCAAAGAGGCCGAAAAAGTAGATGCGGAAAAGATATCCATATATTCAAAATGCACGGCATACTATGAAGAGAAATTTCAAGAGCAATACGGGAAGATGAAATATATTGTTAAAGGACTGTGGTTCGGATCAAGAGGGACCATACCTAAGAGCACAGGAGGACTCGGAGATTCTACAGACCACCTGGCAGCATTAGCCGAGTCCGTATTAGTAGACACATTGGGAATAATTGCCAATCATATCTGTAGCCAATAATTGCTTATCATCCATTCACACTGTTTACTTGTATACTACTTTAGACTTTAATTTCAACTCTGTCAATTTCTTCTCTTCCATCACTATATCCTTCTTTCGCCTTCATATTATTTATTCTCTATTCCTTGTTTCGAAATTCTTACATCTTCAGTTTTAGTAAATTAACCCTATTTCCGAATGGATGATAAGCACGCTGTGCACCAAGCAAACCAATTTAGTTGGGCAGCCCATTTTATTACGTTTTAATTTTTAAAGTTTTTCTTTCTCTATTTGAAATAAATTTTTTGAGGAGTGCAGCTCCTAAACAACGGAATTTCTTTTTCTATTCTTGTCGGTATATGGAATTTAGTTTATGAGCTTAGAAATCGTAAAAGCAAGTTTGACTATTTGAGGAAGATAAAACAGTGCTTGGAATGTTCAGAGCAGCGGTGGCTTCTGCAACAGGCTAAGGTGATTTTATCGGCATTATCCTAGATTGCCAGAGGCCTTCTGGTACAATCTTCACAGTTAGTCCTCCACCAACTGGCTTATGGATCATACTTAAATAGTTGCAGTTTTATTTAAAACAACAAATGTATTTTGTGAAAGCCTATCCTGAGCGTCAGGTGTTGATATAACGATCCGGAAAGGGCTTGCGTAAGAAGGACAGAGAGCATAGGGAGAAACAGAATATGAGAAAGGAAGGAGGGGAATGGAGAACTTAGCATTTCAAATGGGTACGATCAAAGGACTGGCCGAAATTACCATCTTGGCTCCCCTTCGTCTGCTGTAATTGTCGTCAGCCGCTTCTGTCTACTCTTATACTTCAAGGAGACCGCTCTAATACAACTAACTAAACTTTCTTGAACAAGTTTAGCTAGGCAGAATTGTATTTCTGAAAAATATTACGTTATAAAACCAACCTCTGGAGATATCCATACCTAAAAAACCTGAATCAGAATATACATGCAAATGTTTCATCGGTTCGGCATCTATAACGGCATTCCCCTCTATTGGGAAAACAGCCGAAAAAACACAGTTCCTACACCACCAACATTTTAAAATTATAGGAAAAATCGTAGCTATAGTAAAAATCGAGATAAAAATAAATATAGAAAATATATGTTTTATACCGAAATTTGTAAAATGTTTAAAATCCGATAAAGGAATTATTGATGAAGTATTAGAAGGACAAATACAAACTTTTAGACGAATCAGTGTAAAGTCTTTGATAGGCCAAAGCTCTTAAAGACTATAAAATTATTTTATTATAAAAATAATCATAACAAACATAACTGACTTGAGACAGAATAAAATATATAGAGTCGGTCAGAAAGTCATTGCGGTGTTTGGGAATATTTTTTAATAGTATTCATTAAAAAATTGTCATCATAGTTTAGATTTGTATACTAGTGTAAATATATTAGGTTGCTTTTCTTTAGAAAAAAGAAAAGGCATCAGCCCTATCCTGGCTACCCGTCCTAAAATTCTTCGTTAATAAGACCGTTAAAATTTAAATAAATATATTAGGTAATATTTTGCGTCAGTTCTCGTTGAGATTCCTCAACATAGCTCTCGTAATTAAAGAGCTTGTATGAATGAAACATTGCCTTTTCTAAGCTCTGAAATGCCTAGGGCCAATTATTTCCTAAATTATTGTTTTGCTGAATTTTAGAGTAGTGGCAATTAATTGGAAACGCGCTTGCTGACACGAAACCCTACCTTCAATCGTTATTTATTAACAATATTTCATTTGGTGAACATCCCACCATTTTAGGGTAAAAACATGCCTACATTTAACAGATTCTAGGTTGTTTTACCATCAAACTTAGCCAATTTGGAATATATTATTTATTCAATAGATAAAATATTAGTGGCAGTGAGGTGTGATTAAAATAGTAATTATTTCTTTAGCTTAGCAGAATGATTGAGAAAGATCTACAGCCGTTTTTTAAAAGTATAACCTCTTGTTTATGCATTTTTAATCAGTTCTTGAGGAAATGAAACATGTCTCATAATTCCATTTCGTATTGTTTGCCTGTCGATATCGTCATTCTTATATTTAGTCATCGCTATGGCACTTAAGATCTATTTTCATATCATAAATATTTTTCCTTTCGTGAACTTCAACCAATACAAAATGTCGACCATTCATGATTTTACGGTTAGAGTATTTAAGCGCAGTCAAAATTTAATTTACTCTATACTCCTCGTATTCTTTCTTTCTTGAGTCTGCGATTTTCGAATTATTCACGAACCATGTAGATGTCAAAATTTGGACGTGAAAAATGGATTTCAAATTGCTTAAATTTCCGAATGTAGACAAATTATTAAACCACTAAATTATCGCAATATATATTATCTGAAATTTTGGGAGGTAATCAATGAGAAGAAGAAAAATTATTATTAATATTGAAGGAAAATAATGTTATTACATGTATTTAATGTGCATGTACTTTCATGTTATTGAAACGTTTGTAAACGTTTTAATAACATAAAAGTAATATAATAGTAGAGAACACTGAAAAAATGTGTGGTTATCTTACATAATAATTTTACGTTTATTATTTAGAATCAATATATTTAAAAACAAAAGAAAAAAAAATTAAAATTAAAAGAAATATATGAATTATATGATATATGAATTATGATAAAAAGAGAAAAAATGTATTGATAAGATGAGGAAAAAAAAGTTTGTGGAATATTTGGCATTGCAAATACTTCAATTGTATATGTTGCGTTCGCCATGAAGACAGGATCAGGACAAAACAAGCAATGCTTATTCTTAAGGGACTGATAAAGAAAATCTTCAACCGAAGGATAGCTTTCAACAGGTAGAATATCTTCAACCAAAGAATAGCCTTCAACAGGTAGAATATCTTCAACCGAAGAATAACCTTCAATAGGTAGGATATCTTCAACCGAAGAATAACCTTCAATAGGTAGAATATCCTCAACCGAAGAATAGCCTTCAACAGGTAGAATATCTTCAACAGAAGAATAGCCTTCAACAGGTAGAATATCTTCAACCGAAGAATAACCTTCAATAGGTAGGATATCTTCAACCGAAGAATAACCTTCAATAGGTAGAATATCTTCAACCGAAGAATAGCCTTCAACAGGTAGAATATCTTCAACAGAAGAATAACCTTCAACAGGTAGAATATCTTCAACCGAAGAATAGCCTTCAACAGGTAGAATATCTTCAACCGAAGATTAACCTTCAATAGGTAGAATATCTTCAACCGAAGAATAACCTTCAATAGGTAGAATATCTTCAACCGAAGAATAGCCTTCAACAGGTAGAATATCTTCAACCGAAGAATAACCTTCAATAGGTAGGATATCTTCAACCGAAGAATAACCTTCAATAGTTAGAATATCTTCAACCGAAGAATAGCCTTCAACAGGTAGAATATCTTCAACCGAAGAATAACCTTCAATAGGTAGGATATCTTCAACCGAAGAATAACCTTCAATAGGTAGAATATCTTCAACCGAAGAATAGCCTTCAAAAGGTAGAATATCTTCAACAGAAGAATAACCTTCAACAGGTAGAATATCTTCAACCGAAGAATAGCCTTCAACAGGTAGAATATCTTCAACCGAAGATTAACCTTCAATAGGTAGAATATCTTCAACCGAAGAATAGCCTTCAATAGGTAGGATATCTTCAACCGAAGAATAACCTTCAATAGGTAGAATATCTTCAACCGAAGAATAACCTTCAATAGGTAGAATATCTTCAACCGAAGAATAGCCTTCAACAGGTAGAATATCTTCAACAGAAGAATAACCTTCTACAGGTAGAATATCTTCAACCGAAGAATAGCCTTCAACAGGTAGAATATCTTCAACCGAAGATTAACCTTCAATAGGTAGAATATCTTCAACCGAAGAATAACCTTCAATAGGTAGAATATCTTCAACCGAAGAATAGCCTTCAACAGGTAGAATATCTTCAACCGAAGAATAACCTTCAATAGGTAGGATATCTTCAACCGAAGAATAGCCTTCAACAGGTAGAATATCTTCAACCGAAGAATAGCCTTCAACAGGTAGAATATCTTCAACCGAAGAATAACCTTCAATAGGTAGGATATCTTCAACCGAAGAATAACCTTCAATAGGTAGAATATCTTCAACCGAAGAATAGCCTTCAACAGGTAGAATATCTTCAACAGAAGAATAACCTTCAACAGGTAGAATATCTTCAACCGAAGAATAGCCTTCAACAGGTAGAATATCTTCAACCGAAGATTAACCTTCAATAGGTAGAATATCTTCAACCGAAGAATAACCTTCAATAGGTAGAATATCTTCAACCGAAAAATAGCCTTCAACAGGTAGAATATCTTTAACCGAAGAATAGCCCTCAACAGGTAGAATAAACCTTGGTTCAAGCTCATACCCCTGGGATTCTTCAACGTGACAGAAGCAAGAGGAACAAGCTGCAGAAACTACGTTACAATTGGTTTCATGTTCCATTTATATGCAGCAACCAAAAGCTACACACACACACACATTCATACACAAAAGAAAAGAAAAATTACATGTATAAAAAAAAAAGAAGAAAAAATAAGAAGCAAAAAAAGAATAAACAGATAATAAAAAAAAAACAAATAAAATTTAATAGAAAAGATAAATAAACAATATGATAGGATAACCACCCTTTATTTTAGCGTTCTCCATAGAAAGGAAAAGAAAAATACTTTGTCTTTAATATCTCGTAGGAGTTATCGTGCGGACAAGGGAATTTCCAAAACGACAAGTATAACAATCAAACATATCGTTTACTTGAGCTGTTCGTGACAATGTATACCTACATAACTTCGTATTTTAGTAGTTTCTTTAATATTTAATATTTTTTTTTCAGTTGTATTTCTCCGTATCTTTTATTGATTACAGGTGAAGACAAGAAAACAACCTGGAGGCTAGGCTGGGCTGAATGATCAATGTTGAAGCCCAATATACATAAATAAATTATGTGTGTATATTTTGTATTTAAATAGATTATTATTATTATTGTAAGCTTATTTTTCAGAAATACGGCGTGATCACCACTTTGCTGAGTGATGAGCACCTGACGACGGACTTATTTTAAACGAAAACATGGGCGTATATAAGGGGGGCTGCAGCCCCCCCCCCCTAAATTTTGATTTGATGGTAATAACTTGTCGTAAAACCCTTAAAAATAAATTAAAAAAGATCACTTAGTTCATAACAAATATTTTATTTTACGTGTAATAGCGTGTTAGTTACCTAAAACTATTCTAAGCTCTAAATGTTTAGCATTCCATTCCCCGGAAACGGTCACTGCCCCCCCCCCGAAATTTTCCCAGTCCCTCCCGAAATTATTTTCTATATACGCCCAGGTTTCAGGACCCCGGAGAGTGTATGGAATACAATATCCTAGATGAGGAGGAATGCAGTAGACATAATTTGATAACAATAAGTGATAAGTGCTATCGACTAATTGATAAGTGATTGTGTGAAGAGGGGGGTAAGTAAGTGGAGGCCCCTCCCTGGTCAGCCGGCCATTGCTGGACAGGTTTTAGTGGATGGCCGCTACTTTCACCGCCATACTACTTAAAACTAGATTCCAAGTAGTATACTTTGTCAATATACCCTATTCAGATGGAAGGAAAAGTTCAGTTCCGCATGCGCGAAATTCTGTGGGAAATATTTCCGACATTACATTGGATGGTCCCTGACTCGCCTTAGGATCAGACATACCTACAAGAATAACTCATTCATTGCTACTGACCCGAGAAGATCCACCACTTTGCATCAAATGCAATGAAGGTATCACAGTGCACCACCTTTGATTGTAGAATTTACAAAAAAACAAAGAAGAGACGTTCAGCTATCTACTATAATTAAGGAAATTCCATAATCCCAACTCCAAACTTTTTAAGGTCTAAAAGAATAATACATAAAATTTAGGTCATCACCAAAATAAAGAAATCTAAAACCGAGTAAAACTATAATTGTATCCATCCATGAAAAAAGGGCTTCAGTCCATTTTTCCCTAACATGAATTAGTGATGGATTCGTTGTCTCTGAAGGTTCCTACACATTTCCTGAAAGGTAACTACACATTTCGATGTTAAATGGACTTATAGACTTCAGTCCAATACAGTTGCCATAGAATCATAGTCCAAATTTTATTACTCCACGCAGAAAGGGTTTCAGTCAAGTTTTCCTAACGTGCCGTTAGATGCGAAAATTCCTGCCGCAGCGGCAGTGGGAATCGAACCCATCATCTCCCACTTATGAATCTAAGGCGCTAGCCACTAGACCACGGGAGACCCGGCTTCAGTCAAGTTTTCTCAAAACTACTGATTTTGGGCGGAAGCCCCTTTTGCAAGCATCTATTCAAATAGGGTACTATTCATTATTAGTTATTAAAAAACTACTTCATTATTTTCAAATCTTCATCATATTAACAAAATGTTATAAATAAGTCAAAATTAAAATAAGAAAAACTCCAACGCATTAATTAATATTAAATCAGTTCAAACAGCTCCTCACGTGTTTAACGACCACCTAAGTGGTTGACTGCACAAAAAAAACTAAAATAAAAAAGAGGGTCCACTGTTCATAAACTCCAGTTGTGTGTTGTGTTGAAATTTTTTTAGGAATCCTCATTGATTTTAACACAAACAAGGCCAAGCCGATTGTTGTTTATATAGGTTATAACTAGCTGACTATCCGTGCTTCGTTATTTTATTGCCTTAAATGATGTAATAATAATCATCAAAATTAACGATACTTACTACACATATTTTGCAGTTTATTATAGCACGATTCCCGTCATACTATATGTTATTCATCAATTGATATGTAATAAAAGTATAATGTTTCTTGACACTGAGGCGATCCGGAACAGTGTCATAAACCTACAGATAAGCCGTTATCTGTAGGTTAATTAAGTAATAGGAGTTTAACCAGAGCAGGTGAAAATTCGTTGTCAATATTAAATGGACGTTAAAATTTAAAAATTTATGTTTCCAAGATGTCATTTGGAAATACCCATTATATTTGCGTGCATTATCAAGAAGTGTTCTGACTGGGGATTCTGATCGGTGAGGAAGCTGTGCGAGGGTTCGGGATATTATTATCTCGGATGGACCATCACCAAGCGCAAACTCTATGAGGGACAAAATCACAGTTTATTTCCAGTAATTCAAGGTCTGCCATCATAGTTGAAATGAACCGCGAATAAAAATAATATTATGAACTAGATACAGTACGGTAACAGCTGTTCTGTTATCGTCCTAGCAACGCATGCTGCCTAGGCGAGTATGCTCTCTTTAAAACTGAATATTCAAACCCCTCTAAAAATACTTAAAAATTTGAATATTAAAAAAAACCTTTCTTAGCGAGTATTTACATCCTAAAGTGAGTGTCCATGCAAAACTTCAAATTTTTCTGTAAACACTTGATAGTGGTTTGGGCTGGGCGATGATAGGTCAGTGAGTGAGTGGTATATGACAAATATATACTAGTAGATATTATATTATAAAATATAATAAAATTATGTTATAATTAAATAGATTATAATTGGTCTTTATGAAATGATGATATAAATATATTTTCGTAACAATATTTCCGAAAACTTTTTAAATTTATTTTTAAAAACAGAATTTGAAAATAGGAATACTTCGTTTGAGAAAATGTTGCTTGCAATTTTTGAAGTGTTGATTTCGTTGCATAGAGATTTTTTTTCTTATTTGACATCTTGTAAATTGGTGCCCAACATCGATGGTGCAGTGGGGAATTTTCCGAACGGGCCCTGAAATCATATTAGCATTATATGAAAACACGCTCAGAGTTGGATATTTTATGTATGTTTCGCTGATAAGAAGGACACGATAACCCAAATTTTATCTTTAGATTTTTCTTTGCATTTACAGTAAATCCTTTTGAACCCTCGAGAGCCTCTCGGATCAATATCACGGGAAGTGTGCGTTAGGGTTGAAGCATGACGACCCCGTGAAATCACCCCTTCCTCGACCCCAGTGAAATTGTAGATGATCCAGCTAACCGTCGAGGATCCCATGGTCTTCCTCAGCGGGGGTAGGCCACCATTAAATTCGATCAACAGTTCATTAGAAGGGGTGAGACATTGGCCGCCTAATTTTATTACTTTTGATTCTAGGACTGTCACGTGACCGGGCGTACGCTTCGGCGAATCCCATCCCTGAAACCCGATCACAAAGGCATTTCATTACATAACTTTATACTCATCATGATTTATCATCTTCAAAATGAATTAGATATAAATTCAGGATTGTTACCGTCTTGAATAAAAATCCAGGAGATAAACATTATTATTTGATTAAGGCAGAATTAAATTAAATTTTTAATTTAACGTCGAGTAAAATTTATATATTACAAAAAAAAAGAGAAACATTTTTTTAAAATTGAATTGCCAATAAATAATGATGAGCAACTCCATATGGAATTGTCTGGTTTGTTGTAATATTGTTTTTAGCTTCAGCTATGACGTAGCCCGGATAGTGGAAGCTTTCCTTGCTTATTGTGGCTGTAAATATTCTATATATTTGCCCTTAATGTGTCAATCTAGGTACGAAACACGTTAAGCAGGAATTAATTAATTACTTTTATTTTTTCGTGTAATTTATTTATTGAACTTCCTTCTTGAATGAGAAAAAAGAAAATTAATATACTCCATAAATTATGAAAGGTCCGTTTTCTGAAGTTCTAACCGACCGGATTATCCTCCATTACAAGAAATTACTGACATAGAAACACATGCCTAAAATTGATTCGTTTATTTGAGGAAATAGATGGGGGATTGGAACCACTGACAGGAGTTTGCCAAAAGAGATATAGGTATTAGATGTTCCTTCCGAACAAGGCATCAGCTCTGGAAGGGAAGCTGTTAGTTGTATAAATGAATCCGCGGACTTCGAGGGTTTCTCAAGAAGAGAAACAGGTGTATCAGTTAGAAAGATTATGAATCAAAGAAAGGACGAAGCCGTAAATGAGGAAACCCTAGAGACTGGAAAGCGCAAGAACACTGCCTTGAGCCAGGACTCGAAGGATTATTCTTCATTAAAACAGAAATTACAAACATCAAGAACAAATTATCTCGTAAATTCAGAAAACCAAGCCTGCAAAATCACGCAGTTAATTCGGAAGTTGTCCAGTATCCAAGCCTTTGACAGAAGTGCTAGTATGTATACAGGCTATGAGCGGCGAGATATAAACCCTTCATTCTTTTATTGATAATTAATTATAACATGATAAATACTACACAAGCAAAATTAACATTAAAATATAAATATAAATTAGGTAATAATATTTTAATTATTTATGCAAATCGAAATATATTTTAGTTGTAAGAAGATGAACTGGAAATATCTGAAATATGCTAAACATAATCTAATTACAATCTAGTTATAATTCTAGCCATTTATTGCATCATATTTGTCAGCGCAACATCTTCTGTCGTTGGTGAATCACCATTGGCGCCGTGGTATAAACTGGTTGACATCCTTTGAAAACACTAACGGTAATAAGAGACTTGTATCAACCGAGATCATCAATGAATAAAAATCCCAACTTCATGATGAATTCGACCCAGCATTTCTAAGCATATTCCAAATATTCTTTCAGACAAGATGGAAGTTTTGGAAGATGGAATAGTTTATGTAGAATGATCTCAAGAACTGCTTAGATTATTTAGCCGGTTTAAGGATTTTTCTCTGTGGAGTATTTTTGTTAATACAACGTTTTAAATATATAAGCCAACTCCTTTGCTAAGGAGAAATCCTGTATAGCAAATAATAATAATAATAATAATAATAAATTACAACGTTTTTCTGAACAAGTAGGATGTGAGCGTAACAAATATGTAGGAACGAAAAAAAAAGTTGAGCAATTTGAGAAAATTTGATTAAATACACTAGAAAATTCATCAATGAAATGCCATAACTACTAGCAACAGAACACTCATAAGGATATTGAACGCATACATATGTGGATTAATATAAAATTAAGTTCCTGAAAAAGCAGCAAGAAGTGAACCATGTCCTGTTCGTTGCTTAGTCTCAGATTTAATTTACTTTTTTCCAACCAAATAAATTAGAGTACCTTTATTTTATATTTGATAATGCATTATTAGATTATACGTTTTGTCATTTTTATTAAGAAACTCCATTGTTCTTGAAGGCCTCCCTTGATGGTTTTCAAGAGCGAGCACATGAAAAGACCACGAACTTTGATTGACATCAATCACGCTTATTCAAGGATGTGAGAATAACGAGCGGCGCGCGCTCACAATAAATGAAAGGTGACACTATGGATCCCTGCGGGACCAGGAACCATAACATTGGATTAGGGAAATAGACCTTGAAGAAAAGCATTCTCACCAACACAAGCCATTGTCACCTGGTTGGATATCACGCTGAGGCCGGCGTATTGGTGTCATTTATCTGGTATGCTCCCTGCTGCTCGAGGTAAAACTAGAAACCATGGGGAGGCTGCGATATTATCCGGAGAGATGTTTAACCCGCCACCAGCAGTGCCAATAAAGCACACTCTTCCAAGGGCGCCAACCGTAGTCACGTGCCATTGTCTCTTTCAGGCGACAACAACCCTTTGTCTTGCTCTGAAAACTTTCTACTCACTCAAAGAGTAAAATAAAAGATTAGCTGGGAATTAATGGGCCGATAGCCGCATGCGGAATCCTTCTTTTCATTCTGAAGGTTAGTTCTGACTTCAGACTTACAGGTTTTGTTTTAAGTCCAGTCAAGCATAAAACAAAGACAACAGCTGCCTCTGAACGGATTCCTCTTCAAGGCCTTCTTATTGTTTCTACCATAAATAGGCTTCGAAAAATTTTGCACCGAGTTTGTTGCTGCAAGAAATCAAAACCATTATTATGCCAACACAGAAGTCGTCTTAGATAGCCAACAAAGGAGGCCTTTTGAAATCGTTCTCTTTGATTATAAATCATTGTCAAACTTAAAAAGATTGATAAATCCTTTATCTATGCAGAACCCCTGTGTCGTCAACGAACCTTGCACATTGTGTGTTTTGCCGTTTACCTTCACCAGCAGGGCAGCATCTCTGGCCACAGATTACTTGGGGTCACAGGGCTCATCAAAGCTAACCTCTTCTTAATCTTTCAATACACATAACCCGAAGATAAAAGAAGAAAATATACTTCGATTAGACGAAACGTTTACATTGTTCATTGATATTTCATTTACGTCCATCAGAAACCTATTAGCATATTGGCATTAACACTTTAATGGCATTTTTTTGCGAAAGAGGGCAAGACTAATGACTGGCATTCTTTTTTGCAGCCTTCTTCACATGAACTGCCTAGGGGGTGGAGGAAGATCACGATAACTGTGGCACAGCATAAATCTGACGTTTTACGTTACCCTAGTCCAACCATTTTTTGACTTGTTATTAGTGTAAGCTGAGGTGTTTTGGGGACTAAAATGTATCGTGTACGTCTACCAGTTGTTTCGCATGAAAAATTGGTCCTTGCCAGCACCAAACAGAGGTAAGTAAGATTGTTTTCATATTAATGGCTAAACTGGGAAGATTTAGGTGTTAGTTTATATCCGGCTATTCGATTTGTCTTTACGAAGTTTATGGTGTGATTATTTTAAGTGTTCTGTACTGAAAGGAATGTTTTAGTAACAAGAGTGAAATAAAAACTGCAGTTTATAAGACCTCTTTGAAGATAAATAATTCATGTAGTTATGATTGATTAGCTAAATTAACGTAATTGCAAATCACATTCCAAACCAACAACACTAACCAAGTACCGAATAATTAAAAAAGAAGAAGAAACAATAAACTAAAAAAGGAGGTTTATTGTTAGCACTTTCCTCCGAAGGAAAGTAGCTATTGAGGTTGGACTCATGACGGAATTTTTGAAAAATTTCTTCGAATCTTTATCGATCCTACCTAGTAGACACCGAAAATGACCCCCGTTAAAATTTATATATATCTATATATATATATATATATATGCATATATATATATGTGTCTGTTAACACGATAGCGGCCAGAGTTTTTGTTTTTTCGTCACGAAACTTGGTATATAGCATTCAATTAGCAAACGATTGAACGAGTTCGTTAACCACCAAAATCGGTCCACCGGAAGGGGGGGTTTACCCCGAACCCAAAACACTAATTTGACCATTTCAGCCGTAATATTTGTTATATTTCAACGAAACTTGGTATTCGTAGTGGTAATATAGAGAGAAAAGTGAGATATAAAAATGAACTAAATCGGTTCATAAGGAGGGGGGGTTTACTCCGGACCGACAATACCAATTCGCCACTACCAGCCGTGATTTTAGGTATATTTCGACGAAACTCGGTATTCGTAGTGGTAATCTACAGGTAAATATGTGATGTAAAAATAAACTAAATAGGTTCATTAGGAGGGGGGGTTTACTCCGGACCCAAATTCCTAATATACTCATACTGGTCGTAATTTCTGCTGTATTCTAACGAAACGCGGTATACGTCGTGGGTAACTCATGAGAAAGAAGTGTTATAAAAATGAGCTGAATCGGTCAATCGGAAAGGGGGGTTTACTTTGTAATATATTTCAATAGAAAAGCCAGCCATAGGTCCACAAAGGCGCCGCAAGGAGCGCTAGAGGGACTGTATCCTGTTCCTGCGTTAGATCAAAATACGATAATATGAGGTTTTTTGTATTTATTACGTAGTGTAATAGGTAAAATGTGTAAACATAACTCTATAAGCAAATTAATAATTGATCAGTTACTCTTTACAAATTTAAAAGAGAACTATTCATGTTTTTATTTTATTTATGTAGGATATTTTAGGCAAATTGTTCTGGAAAGCAGTCTAAACTACCCAAATTCTGAGGAAAGTGCTTAGTTATGCAGCTCCTGCGTGACGGACTTTTTTTTCTTCTTTTTTAATTATTCGGTACTTCGTTAGTGTTGTTGCTTTGGAACGTGATCAGGAATGCATATGTCTTTATGGTTTTTACTCAGATAGTATAGTCACGCATTTCGTTGACAATATCTGCTCAAGACTATTTTGCTCGACATAGTGCTGGCTTGAATCTTTCATGAATTTACGTATGACACGATATCGTCATCCGCACGAACCCACATCCCAACGAAGTTTTGGTTGCCCCAAAAATCCTTCCAATTTAACATAAATTAACTTCCAGTACAAGATGAACGGATCTTGATACATCTTGTCCAACCTTATAACATTTACTTATTCAGTTATTTTCTATGCAGTTATGATTCTTCAAACTGAGCTTTTAGTCATGGCTGTATTACACAAATCTGGTAATATTCCTGTTTAAATTAACGCTAAAACAATAACGTCGGTGACGAAATCCAATAGCAGCCGGCGAAGAAACCTCAAACAGAAAATGTGTCCTCCTTCAAGCTCCGTCAACGGGATTCCCTTACACTAACCACGTCTCGGAATCTATTCCCAGGGTTGTCCACTGGAGTAATATTTCGCCGGACTCCCGTCGGGCTTCATCAGACTCGATGATACTTACCGGAACAGGTAGGTAGGAGCATTCAATTTGGTTCTGGAATAAATCCCTATTCTTAACATACCCATTTTACTTATTTTTAGAACATTTATTTCTCTTTAGTTGAGCACGTTAAACCCAGAGTTTCGTTGCATACTAACAAAACTTTATGAGATCGTATTGATAATTTTAGTCCAGAGCTAACCCCGCCCCTTCTTCTCCAATTTATGGTATAGAAACTCATCAAGATACTCTCCTTAATAAAACATTTTAAGAACTGATTTTATCTCGTTTAGGACCAGAGAAGGCTTGCGGATAGAGTTCTAAGTTTATCAACACCTAGCCTGTTCAAATGCTTGTTGGGGGGAAAGGAGCATAGCCTATATTTGTGGGAAACATATCTTTGCGGTATTTTGTTCTGTAATATATTACTATTTAGGGGTATATTTTTACCTTTGTGGTGTATAATATACATTTAACACTAGTTATGGTGTTATACTCTCTCTCACTTATACATAGGTTTTATTTTACTTTATTTTCCTATATTTTAGCAATGGTGTCAGAAATTAAGTAACTATAATGAAGAATAATTAGAAATAAATATCTGGTATCAGAAACAGATTGTAATTTTCTTATAAATAAATTCTTTATAAATCAAGTTAAAAAAAATCAAGGCATTCATGTTAAACTTGCTACATCTGTGAACTCTATTTTCGTTTTATCCGTTCAAAGTAACAATGGGAAGTCAAACGATGCTAAGGTACCTTTTTAAAAAATAGCATATTATATGACCAGCATCCTTGAAACCTATACTTTATAGCAAACATACCATGGAGAGCTCATCTAACAAGTTAAGTGGCGTAACTCACTATTGTTTAAATGTTCTTGACCAGTCGGATTACTATAGCTAAATTGCTATTAAATTATAGACAAATTATCCCCGATGCCGTGTCGGTTTCGACCTCGTTGTCCCCGGACTGCAGAAAGGAAGTGCGCGGAGGCCGCCATGTGTGTACCTCCGGCAATAACAGGTTGCTCGTACACATCGTACCATCCAGAACGCTCGTTCTAATTGAACGTCTGGCGACAGTCCTTCTCCCTGCTATTATACACTCATGTATACAAGGCTATAATGATGACAACAATTATACAGTAGGAGCGCGGGCATATGTTGTGCAACAGATGATCCACCATTGTTTGACTAAACCACAGCTCCCAGGGGGTCTGTTGGGTTGCGTGTTGCTCCTTCTTCATCTTGAGGCTCCCACGGTACTGGCCGTATCCTTCTGTCCAGAGGCCGGTCCTCTGACGGGCTACTGACCGGAGGCCAGATTGAAGATGGGAGGCAGGAATGTCGATACGACAGCTGAGCATCATCAAAGTCTCCTTTTAATAATGGGTCTATGATGCTCCGTTCTAGTAGAAATAATCTTTACAATATACCGTATGTTTCGGCTGATATACAGCTGATGTTCAGTGGAAATCAAAGCAACGCAATACACAATATTTGTTTTTGTTTTTTCGCCACGAAGCAAACAGCTAGGCGAGTTCGTTAACCTGCAAAAGCGGGCCACTTAAAGAGGTGGCTTACTCCGGACACAAATTACTAATATACTCCTAATTGGTTTTATATTGCAAAGGAATTCTGCATACATCGTTCTCATCTAAAAATACGTGATATACAAATAAACTAAATTGGTCTATTAGGAATGGGGGCTCTGTTCTTGAACTGAAATTAATTAATTTACCCTAGATTTGGAAAATTATATGCACTTTACAAAGACCAAATGTTGTAAAAAAAAAAAAATGCATTAAAAAATCCGGTTTACTTCAGAACAAAATTTAACAAAACATTAATAATTGCTTCCGCTGTGCGCTATAATTAATTAAAATTAAATTTGTGCTTGGCGCAAAATTTCAGGGCTTGTTATTTATAGGTTGCCACCATTTCTTTTCTAGCGAGGAACAGATGCATTTTCTTTTTTCAAAAAAAAAAAAAAAAAAAAAAAAAAAAAAAAAAAAAAAAAAAAAAAAAAAAAAAAAAAAAGACCTCCTGCCACCCCTACAGGGGATCGAACCCACGACCTTATGCACGAATCGCTCACACCTTAGAATTTACGGCCACCGGACCTCTCATCATGTTTTCCACGTTGGAGTAACCCTCCAGCGTGGGAGTTTATTTATCTACGTATGCCATCCTTAGGATGGCATACGTAGATAAATAAACATACCGGACCTCTCATGAAAAATATAAAGATGCAAAACTATTCTTGTTCTTTTAGTTTTAATATATATATATATATATATATATATATATATATATATATATATATATTTTTTTTTTTTTTCTTTTTTTTTGTTTAAGCACAATGTTCAGGGGGCGGTTTAAACTAAGCATCTTGCTTAGTTAATGTGCCTATATTCCGGCTGTAAAAAAGAACCAGAAGGGGCGTGACCGTGAGGCAGTTAGTCCTTCCCAAACATGGTTGTTTTGTTTGCGGTAGAACAATAGTGTGTACAGGGTGTATACAGGGTGTCCCACATTGAGGTGTCATAACTTTAGGGGTTTATTCTGCACCTCATTTGTAGTTCAGGGACGCAAAAATGAGTGTTCTATCTAACATGCAGAGGAGCTTCTCAACATTTTGTCTTTTATAAAAACTACTGGCTTTTATAAAGAAAAACTGAGTTTTCGGAATTTTTGATCAATGTATCATAAATAACGATAACATTTTTAGAATCTGCATTAAATGTCCAACAAGAAACACCCGTTATTGAAATATTACCATGTACATTAAGAGCTATAATCAAAGGCATATATATGAGAAGGTTTAATATTAGTTTTTATTAAATTATTCAATATTTCTTAATCAGCTATTTTTAGACTTAGAGGTTTGCCTCCGCCTCAAAAGTTGCATTATTTTATAAGCTTCAAGATGGTACCTTGTAGTTTTAGAAACAAATCTATTTCAATCTATTTTTGTCTGATTGCTAAGTCAAAACCAATTAATGTGCTTTAGCATGAACGAGCCATTCTTAACAAATTCTTTAATTTTACACGATGATGGTGATGTCCCATCCTTCCCAAACTACATAAGGTTTATTAGACAAGCCCATCTACCAAATAACAGATCACTCTGGTTTCAAATAGTCGGTTGCCCAGGTCATAACATACGAGTGGTGACGGAATGGCTGAACAGTGAATTTCATAACCGTTCCCTCACTACGTACACACATTTTTTGCTGAATAAGGATAGGAGGACAATTCGGAATCAACGATGAAAGAAGTTAGAAGAACATATTGGTAATAAATACTATTATTGTAAATACAATGAATACATGTATTATATGGTTATGCCTAGAGAGTCTTGGTAATATTGATTCTATTCTCTTTAATTAAATTTCTACTTATAAGTAAACTGGGTTATACATTATAATAATTTGAAATTGTATAAAAAACATTTTCGGTCTCTATGGGTTCTGAAACGCAAAATTTTCTAGTCGGCACTTCCGGATTGTTTCATGAGATCAACCTTATAAGCGGGGTCCCTCCCTATGAAGGGAGGGAGGAAGCGCGCTAAAACACTCTCCTGTAGATAAAAAGCGAAAAAAAAAATAATACATTTAAAAGAAAGGCACCCTCAAAAGTTGCTTAAAATGTTACCTCGTTTTCCTAGGAAAAATCTTCAGAAATATATGAGTTATTACTGTGGACTAATAACTATTTGTCCAGTTGATTTTGAAAATGTCTACAAATATAAGCGTAACATCTAACTGAATCCACTGTGTTACGGAGGACGTCTTGTCTTTGAGTTCTCATGAGCTGGCACTGTTCCTGGATCCTGTTGATGAGTTCCTCCTTCGTCGTCACGGGCTCTGAGTACACTCTGCTCTTCAATGTTCCCAATACATGGAAATCTAGAGGATTCAGATCAGGAGGCAAACGAACTGGTACATAGTGGCCGATACAACGATTAGGAAATTCACTGTTCAGCCATTCCGTCACCACTCGTCCATTACGAGCTGGGCAACCGACTATTTGAAACCAGAGTAATCTGTTATTTGGTAGAAGGGCTTGTCTAATAAACGTCATGTAGTTTGGGAAGAATAGGACATCACCATCATCGTGTGAAATTAAAGAATTTGGTAAGAATGGCTCGTTCATGCTAAAGCACTTTAATTGGTTTTGACATAGCAATCAGACAAAAATAGATTGAAATAGATTTGTTTCTAAAACTACGAGGTACCATCTTGAAGCTTATTAAATAATACAACTTTTGAGCCGGAGGCAAACCTCTAAGTTTAAAAATAGCTGATTAAGAAAATATTGAATAATTTAATAAAAACTAATATTAAACCTTCTCATATATATTCCTTTGATTATAGCACTTAATGTACATGGTAATATTTCTCCTCTGCATGTTGAGATAGAACGTTCATGTTTGAGCCCCTGAACAACAAATGAGATGTAGAATAAACCCCTAAAGTTATGACATCTCAATGTGGGACACCCTGAATAGGAAATAATTTCGGGAGGGGTTGGGGACATTTCCGGCCTATGTAATATGAAAAATTTAGAACTTTGACTAGTTTTAGGCAACTAAAACATTATTACGTCTAAAATAAACTATTTTTTTATTAACTAAGTGTTCTTCTTTAATTTATTTTTAAGTTTTTTATTACTCATTTTTACCAATTAAATGAAAATTTGGGGGAAGCAATTTCTCCAGCCCCCCCCCTTATATACGCCCATGAGTTGTGCAGCACTTGCATTCAGGGTACGGACTTTCTTCCCAGTTCAACTAAAATTGTCCATTAAGTGCCTTACAGTTTCATTTAGAGACGGTTAAAACTATTGTGTAATTTGATTTAATTTACTCGAGGATTAGTAGAAATAAAAGTCATTCTTTCTGTAAGTTAATTCTAAGTTCTAATAATATTTATGTTCTATCAGGTGCAATACTTGGAAGGATACATCATGAGACGTTAATGAGAACTAAATGCTTGACAAATTAGTCATTTTCATTAAAAGCTAACTATCAGCGGTCATGAAAATACTAAATGGACAAGTAGATTAAGGGTCGTACACGTGATTAGTTAACACTCAAGTTACATCTGGTTCATCTTATGTTATTTATTTATTAATAAAACGGATGTATTTATAGATAAAAACGATTTCTTGCGCTAAAATTTGTTACTTGGTTAGCTACTCATGAATATATACTAAAAAAGTCATAACCTCATTTTCGCAAATAGTGGACTTTGTAAGGATACCAAATGAAAGACACAATTATTGAATTTCACGTACAATACAATTTCGTGTTAGGCAGATTCTTCTAGTCAAAGAATTCGGCTATTGTCAACAAATATTTGTAGGAGTTGAATCACTCCCTGTCTTCCTCCTTTGTAGCTCATTGTAAAATAAATACAAAAGAACGAAAATCTCTTCTTATAAACTATTGAGTATCAACTAGAACAAACCCTATGAAAAATGTACAGACACTTGTTGCATAGCCTATATTTTCCTATACTTAACCCCAGACAAAAAGTCCTTGTTTACAGATCAATTAGTGACGGTAATCTACACACTAGTTTCTCTAATGTGAGCAAAACAATTTATAAGTTTCTCCGTTAGCGAGAAAGTAAAATATTGTTAATAGGTTCCGGCGTTGGTGTCTCATTCAAGATTCCTGGAAGTGGGAAAGAGCTCATACAATTGCTTAGCAAACAGTGAAAATTGCATCGAAAAGATAGCATTCGATCTAACAGCTTGTTCTAGGGGTAATAAACAAATTAGAGGCGGGACTCACCCTTCATTCTTAGAAACTAGTATAGGGAGATAGCGGAGCGCTACATTGTTTACAATAATTTCAAAGTTATAGTGAAAAACAGATCATATTTTTCTGTATAAAATACCTAAGAAAAAAAAAAAAGTATATCATAACGATTTTATACTTTTACGTGTTTCCTACCTTCCTATTGGATGGAATCGACGTTTATGATTCGATGACGTAACTGAAGGGTTGACAAGAACCTTAGACGATCCATAACCTTTAGGTCATGAAATAACCGCTCGTTGTATTTGTATATGTATTACAGATACCAAAACAAAACTAATAATTACAAATATTACAAATAAAATAAAATCCTAATATAATATTCATACATACATATAAACTTTTATATATATATATATATATATATATATATATATATATGTAT
Organism: Gonocerus acuteangulatus; assembly: GCA_946811695.1. Lineage (NCBI taxonomy): Eukaryota > Metazoa > Arthropoda > Insecta > Hemiptera > Coreidae > Gonocerus > Gonocerus acuteangulatus. Next base: position 99,228,504 of record OX328123.1, on the reverse strand, counting down.
ATATATATATATATGTATATATATATATATATGTATATATATATATATATATATATATATATATATATATATATATATATATATATATCCCTCTCGTCTTCCCTCGGCTTCTTTCTCCAGCGGTGTCAGGTTGATGTCGCCTACGGCCAACAACCTGACACCGCTAGAGAAAGCAAGGCCCAGCGAGGAAGCCTAAAGGATAATAAAATTATTTATATATATATATATATATATATATATATATATATATATATATATATATATATATATATATATATATATAAGAGTTTATGTGTGTTTGCAAGCTACCGTCTACAAAAATTAGTCACAAAAATACATCGCTTAAAAAAAAGATCAACCAATCCTGCGGATTCTCTTGGTTAGCCAGGAGAATCCGTACACCAAACGTAAGAACAAAATCGAAACTGTAACGGTTTTGGCGTTAATATGCTTTCAGGTACACGTTTAGGGAATCGTAAAAAAACCCTTTAAAGTTGATATTTTTATAATGTAAAACCTTCTTCTGAGTCTGCATTATCTGAAATTAAAATAACTGATGAACACATTACATCATGCTTGCGATTAGCACTCAGTAATTACGAATATTCTTATAAAAGCCAACGTTGAATGCGCCGGTTCCCGTTGATCATCGAAGTTAAGCAACGTCGGGCATGGCCAGTACCTGATGGGTGGCCGACCACGTGCTATTGGCATTAGAAAAGGGTGGCAATCTGTAGATAACCCGGCGTTAATAGCCCAATAGCAGAGCAACAAAAAAAATCGTATAAAAAGCGTGCTGGGGATATGCAGTGCCACGCTTCACATCGGAAGTCACCCTTAAGTAGTTAAGGATAAACACTAGAACGGGTAAACTTGTAATTTTGAATTATTATGAATTTTTCTTTCGCATTTTAGAGGCTTTATAAACCATAACCATACCACGCTACATGCATGCTACACATACTTGTAGCCTTTCAGAGTTGATCGATCCTAGTCTAACATGGAGGACGACCGCCAGCAGTTTGAGTTATGTTCAGTAACATCATTTTATATTATACTAGCTGGTACCCAGTGTGCCATGCTACACATACTTTCTGTCTATGACTCTCCTCGTATCAAGATCTGCCTGCGTACCATGTCAAAATCGGCCAAACGGTGTGAATTTGATTATCCGCCTAAAAAAAACAAAAAAAAAAAACCTTTTTTTAACAGTAAAAAAAGGTATCTGGCCACGAGGGCCAGATACTATAGAGGTATCTGATTCATGATCATACGGCACGCTAGGGAGATAGTGTGGTCAGTATTATGCTCCGGCCGCCTGATTTTCCCCTTGGCTACTTCGACTGCTAGAGTCATTAGCACCCAAGGTACCCATTATTAAATTAATTAAAGGCTGGGTTGGCCTAGGGACGGTCAGGGAGGCCGAATTCAACCCATGAACGAAGCCACTAGAAGCAAAAATCTTCAGTGCTTGCTCGGGATTTGAACTCAGGACCTCCAACTTATTAGTCCAGTGCTCTACCACTGAGCTAACCTCGCCGTTTATCCGTCTAGTAATTCAAAATGCAGCCGGGAGAGGCCAGCACCACAGCACTTCATATAAAATCCGCCAGAGGCCAGTAGCATAGCCTGCGAGTAGATAGCTCTTATCAAAGAAAGGCCAGCGCTTCTTAGTTAGACAGTGACTGTTGAAATAAACTGCATTACATGATTATATAATGATGTAAAGTCATCAATGAGTTCGAGATATTCTAATTATCAAGAACATCGACAAATAAATGTGAGACATTATTCGAAATCGCTGTCGATTCAAAATGGCCGTCAGAATCTGAATGGTTCAGTGTAGCCAATTTTTCTTGAACATAACTTTTGACCTTTTGACCAAATTTTGAAATTTGACCATTATGACCTAGCCTAGGAGATTTCCCGTATCAAGACCTACCTGTGTGCCAAGTTTGGTCAAAATCGGTCAAACGGTGTAGATTTGTATAAGGAACGAACAAAGAAACAAATAAATAAACAGACAGACACGTGATTTTTATATATATAGATTATATTTTTGTCATGACTTTTACGTTGTTAGTTTTTGAATTATTTAGGGTTAGTAAATGGGATGCCTATTTCAGTTATTTTCATAAAAATGTTTTTCTATTAGTTTCTGGTGCTGTTTAGAACATTAACAAAATAACAAAAGTTTCTATGTTTTAACAATTTAGGTTAGGTTTACACCCACGCCCGCCTTCATATGACGGGTTGAGAAGCCAAGGGGTACAAGAAACATTTTTAAAAAAATCGAGTTAAGTGCAGTTCTGGGTAGTTAATACATACAAAATGTTGGTGGCAAAGGGATATAAGTAAATGTCTGGTATTTACTGAGAAATAGCGGAAACAAAATCAACTACTTTAAAAATGAGCAGATTTGTTTGGTGCACTAGGGATACAAGTGACACTTGTATCCCTAGTGCACCAAACTTTATGGCTTCCAAGTTGTGAATGTTGTTGCATCATTTACTGTTACTTCCAGTTTAATCTGCTTAGGGCAACTCTTTTTAAATTGTTTTGTTAGGTAAGTGACCGTGTATTTAAAGAAGTATTTGAACACAGTTTTAACATTTGATCTTTATAATTTTCAACAATAATGACCTGTTTTGACTTGCTCAAATGTTTATTATTCACGATACCTGCAGATTTACAACTTTTTTGTACACAAACTGGGGACTGGCAATGCTTTTATGTACAGGGTGTCCCAAAAATAATGGTCATCCGTTTGCCAGATGATTCTCCAATGCGAGATCGGAAAAAATAACACCCATATTAACCCCCGCAAAATTGACCTTGAAATGTTATTTAAATGTTATTCCCAGAAACATACAGTAAACATGGTCTGGTCTCTGGGTCCGGACTTTTATTTTTTTGTGTGTGTGGCTGTCTTATAAATTGATAATATACTTTAACAATTAGTTTTTTCTTAAACTATATAACTGAAATTTCAATTGATGCATTGTAGAAACATAATTAAATCATTATACAGACTTACACTTATGCGGGAATTTACAAAAACGATTTAATTTTAACAGTATTTTTTTTTCTTTTTTTGTTTGCTTATGGGTGCTTCTACTGCTAGGGTCCTTATCACCTAATATATCTCAAACAGTAATATCTCAAAATGATTATAACGTCACTTGTATCCCTTGGCTTCTCAACCCATCATATGATGAAGGGCATATTCTGATGTTTAAGTAACCCAATAGATTTTTGTGTAGATGCTCAAAAACAAGTTTCATGACAGTTTGTTCATGAAAGAACAAAACTTGTGACCTAAGATAGACATATTTATATCAATAGACCAAAACCTACTGGGAAAACATATATTGGGTTGTCAAGAAAATTATGCATAATTTTTATATTAAATTAAAAAAAAGTCTTTTATAACTGTGCTCTTTAATCGAAATAGTCTGCCATACTCTCTATAAATTTCTTCCAACGTCTTGGTAACTTTTTAATACCATCTAAATAAAATTCAGAATTCTTGGAATTTATAAAGTCAATAAACGCATTCCCTAATTCCGTTCGATCCATAAATATTTTGAGTTGAAAGTAGTGGCGTCTAAAAAATCATAGTCAGTAGGCAAGTGGTCCAGAGAGTAGAGGGTGGATTTAGCTAGAACAGGATATTTTTGTTTCGGCAAATAAGTGTATCACAAACTTAGCCGATCAATGATCGCAGAATATCGTCATCTAGAGAGGAAGGCCTTCCGCGAACTTTTTTATCTAAAGGGCTAAAGTCTCCCTCCCGAAATGTTTTAAACCTCCTTTGAACAGTGCATTAATTAACACTACCCTCGCACCAGATTTGGTTTATGTTTCTAGCCGTCTGGGCTCCGCTTCGGTCGAGTTTAAACTCTTAAAAGGAAATTCCCCACGTGACATCGTAGAAAAGACTGGATTATTCCCAAGTAGTGAAATGCTACAGAGGTAAACAAACATTATCACTTAGAAGATGATTACTACGTGTTGACATTCATAAAAGTGAATAATCCAGAAAACGTAAACAGATTATTTTATAGAGGATTTTTTAAAAGAAAACGTAGAATCCTGCAGTGTTTTCCGGATAACCTGTTAGTTATAATGGGAAAATAAACAAAAATAGCCTATTGCCTAAGTAGAATGGAGGAGGCTAAAGTGGTCAGCTAGTAACTCAGACTGATGTACCGACTGGCTACTAAACAAATATTTGTGATATTGTGTGAAAAGGTGTTAGTTCTGGTCGGTGGAGCATGTAGCGTTAAAGAGCATTTGTCACAGACTGTCTGTGGCAGGTCTTCGGGATAGCATCGGACAAAGAGATTATTGTCCCCAGCCCCCCTAATAGTCATGGACGCCCCGAAAACCTACTGTCAGCTATTCACTCCCGATTCATTCAATAACACGGAAAATTTACAGCAGTCCGATCGTTTCACACGCCAGTAGCCCATAATGTATAATAACCATTAAAATTTAAATCTGTCGGAAAATGGGTGCTAATAAAACATTAAAATCATCAAACCTTTCTGAGATATAAATCTAAAGTGATTAAGAGTTTATTAGCGCGCTTCCTCCCTCCCTCCCACGAAAGGAACACTCCCCACCTACATCAAGCAAAAAGTAAATCAATGAAAATTTGGAGAACATAAAATGTGACATATTACTCCAATGAAAAACCTTTCCAACAATTTCATTCGGTTACATTTCACATGGGCGTATATAGAAAATAATTTCGGGAGGGGCTGGGAAAATTTCGGGGGGGGGGGGGGCTGACACTATTTCCGGGGCATGGAATACTTACAATTTAGAACTTGGAATAGTTTTAAACAACTAAAACGCTATTACACCCAAAATAAAATATTTTTTATGAACAGAGTGATCTTATTTAATTTATTTTTAAGGGTTTATATCACAATTTCGGGGGGGGGGCTGCAGCTCCCTCAGCCCCCCCCCTTATATACGCCCATGACATTTCATTAATATTGGACTGGGTAATGGATTCCCACAGTTTGGACAATAAAAACCGAATAATTTTGAATTTGGTATTTGAAAGTAACAAAACTACATTCCACATTTTTTGACAAAAGGGAGCCAATTGTTCAGCCTATCCCTCAATAAACTTCCACTTCATTTGCAGAGATTTAATGCTTATTATTAAGTGTAAAAGTATTCCTGAAAGTAGTGAATCTGTAGTCCGTTAGGATGTGTAAAAAAACCTCGAAATACCTCTGATTCATCGAGAAAAACAGAAGTGCGTTAATGGACGTCCAGAAAGTATCTTCTATCAATAGTTTAGTGAATTAAATCACTGTTTTCTCAAACGAAAGTTTGTCTATTGTATGACGGCATAATTATAAATATAATGGCCCAGCCGAATAAGTGGGTTTCCTCCGAAGGAAAGAGAAAACGTGCTAAAAGCAAGATTTACGGCTCCTGTCATTACCTAGGCCATATCGTACCTAGAAAGGTCGTCCTTTCTGGACTCAAAGCCCTTATTTTATAGTGTGTATGAGGATGAGGTCAGAAGGTCAGTCTAAATGTCATTTGCATTAAAGAAAGTAATTCTTCACTAAGGTTTAATTCTCTACAGTGTTGAAGAAGTGGTGAATTTCAATTACTCAACAATTAAGAAGTTATTGCCCGATGTGAATTTGGAAATAGCTTACATTTCCTGCGAGATCGAACTTTTTAAGATACTAAAGATTAACAAAAAGGTTTATGAAAAATTGCAGGGGATTTTTGGAAACAGTGGAATCCTTTAAACATACTTGTTTACTTAATAATATTTCAGATAGCATAGCAGGGTCTCATATATCAAGTATAAGTTCCGTGTCTGTAAATCCCTATATGCGCAAATCATACAAATAACACTTATATTCTGTTTTTATAATAATGGCCGAAAAATCCATAAAATTCCATTTCTATAGTAAAATTCATAAACATTTTTATTTATTTTATTTAAATGAAATGTGTTCAGTGGCGGCTAAAGGGGAGGAGTGGGGGGAGGCTTAGCCACAGAATGAAAGTTCAGAATCTTGTTCGATTAAGTTGGAATAATAAATTGTTTAGGCAAATTAGTACTAATAAGTTCTAATTAATTTATGTTCTTAGTTTATCAAATACTTCCTTAATGTTTTCCCGGTGCCTGGTTATAAAAATTTATTCTACACCCTCAGGCACAGCAGTAAAATTTGATTCTACACCCCCAGGCACGACGGTAAGCTCATACTAAATTAGCCTCCCGAGAAATGTTTGTATAGAGGCGCCTATGGATATGTTATAGATTTTATTTTAATCGGCTAAGAGGGTTATTTTGAAATCTCCTGGCAGCAAAACGAAATATTAATTTTTCAATATGGAAACTTGCAAAGATGATGAAGTTCCTGCGAGTCCGAAGTTTTTATTAAGTTCCATAAACATCAGAATTTAAAGATTACAAATTTTGGAAAATAATCATGGTTATTTCAACCGTTGGGTATCGCTGGAGCCAGATTTGACAGGAACCCAACATCCTCAACAACCTCTGTTGGAACATTCCATTTTAATCAATGTTCATTATCCCCCCCCCACCCATTACTGCGGAGAGATGGAATAATTTTGTAAAACAATTGGAACATATTGTAACATGAAATTCCAATATTCAACCGTAATAAGAATTGTTAGTTTTATATATATCATCTACATTATAAGTGCTCTTTTGCAAAATAATCGAACAATAAAAAAAGCTATAAACGTGACTGGGAGGCCCGGTGGCCGTGATTGTTAAGGCGTGAGCACTTAATACTCCGTGACAAGGGTCGTGGGTTCGATTCCCACTTGGGGTGGTGGCTTTTCTTTAGGAAAAAGAAAAGGCATCAGCCGTATCCTGGCTAGAAAAGGGTGGTGAGCTATAGATAACCCGTCCTAAAATTCTTAGTTAATAATAATGGACGTTAAAATTTAAATAAATAAACGTGACTGACTGGTTTTAAACGTGTGATTGATTGATTTGATCCGGAAAGTGTCACGGGATACAGAAGCAGGAGGAGCTTCGTGGGACAAGCTCCACTCCATTCCTCGCGTCCTAATATATTGCTTTCATTAATAATTTCATAAAATTACTTTTTTATTATTATTATTATTTGATATAATAATCATAAAGGTCATAGTCTAGCTTAAGTGTAGATAAAACATGTTGTTACTCTGTTTAATAGATAGCTGGATACTTGTCATTTACTGCTTGCCCCTCTCACTAATCTGGCTTTGTTACAAGTGTGAGGTACTCGGTCACTCATAGTTCACATGTGCGTTCAGTACGGGTCCTTAAAACTACACAATTGTTCGGCTGTTTACACGAGACAACTGTCCAGTAGAATGGTAGTGGTGGAGCTTACTTGGCGCTTAGTAAAGAGAACCTTTTTCGATTCACTAGTACTTAAGGCGCTAACCAATACTTTTCGCTTGCCACTTCTAATGACCCTGTTTCATGTAGGTTCTGCTTAGGTGCTAAGCACGGATGACAAGTACAAGTATAACTAGGCGTAAAGGAAGGAATATTATGAAACTTGCTTAGTAAAATATGAGGCGATGAAGTATACTGGTATACTTCTGAAGATACTGTTATGTAATGTATTTCAGAAATATTTATACTACCACTGATTCCGTTAACTCCTTGTGGAGCACAGTCCATCTACAAGTAGCATGCCTGTTCAAACTTTCAGCAACAAAAATTCTTATTGCCAACACTTTTACTACTACGGGCCTTCAACAAATATAAAAATAAAATATCTTTTTTTTCAAGTAATGTGAATGAAGATCTGCCAGAATTCTTAACAACTTGCGATATTCAATGCAGGAAGTCATAAGTTGGAATCTTTTCTCAAAGAGCACTACTGCATGCAAGAGAAATAAAATGTATCGCTTCGTTCAAAAAATATTGCTAATAATAAAAACATTTTTTTTGTGATGGAAGGGAAAATGTTCATTTCTCCTGAAATGAATTCTGTAATTAGCCACTCCCCCCCCCCTTCCCCCGCCGAGGATATTTGCGACTGGGGATTCTGATGGGCGAGGAGGCTGTGCGAGGGTTCGGGATATTATTACCTCGGATGGGCCATCGCCGGGCATAGGGGCAACTCTATGAAGGATAAAATCACAGTTTATTTCTAGTAACAAGGTCTACCATCATAGCTGAAGAGAACCGCAAATAAAAATAATACTGTGAAATAGATACAGTACGGTAACTACTGATCTGTTATCGTCCTAGCAACGCATGCTGCCTAGGGCCTAAACTTGCCTGCTCTAACCGACTAAAACTTCAAACCCCTCTAAAAATACTTAAAAATTTGAATATCAAAAAATCCTTTCTTAGCGATTACATGCTAAAGGGAGTGTCCATGCAAAATTTCAAATTTTTTATGAGGATTAGATAGTTAGCCGTCGAGGTGATAAGCAAACATGGAATAGTTGGGATTCGGTGAAAAAGAAACCTCAATACGATTTTTGTAAAAAAAATCTATATTGAGGACGTTTTGGCTACTCTTTGGTAGCCTTCGTCAGCTAAAATGACAAGGAAAAAAAAACCGCAATTAATTTCTGTTTTTTTCTTTTCTTGTAATTTTAGCTGACGAAGGCTACCAAAGAGTAGCCGAAACGTCCTGAATATAGATTTTTTTACAAAAATCGTATTGAGGCTTCTTTTTAGCCGAATCCCAACTATTCCATGTTTGCTTTTCAAATGTTTCTGTAAAGTGGTTTGGGCTGGGCGATGATAGGTCAGTGAGTCAGTAAGCTTCATATTACACCAGGTATGAGGATAACATGGGACCCCGCTAAATCGGCGCAGTTCTAAAGAATCGTGCTTTTTGTCGTTTTGGCCTGTACCAGTATCACTTTGAATGTATCACCCTTCATAGTAAGTACTGATTTATTTATTTTGCCCTAAATGTTAAATGTTTATTTTTCATCTCGTAAGGGGCCATGTTACTTCATAAGTAAGGTATTTTTACAGCCAATGACCCCATAAGAAACATTTGTTTTATCTATTAAATCCTGGTGCTTTTTTTTTATAATGCGGAGAAAGGTAGTTGGATACTCGGTTAGTAGGATTTGACTATAGCGATCAGGTGGGAGGATTTAGAGATGCAAGGAGAGATACAATTCCAGTTTATGATGAGTAAACAACTGTTTTCCTCCGATCGGCTGGTGTGTGGGAGGAGTTCCGTTCGCTGTATTATTTGTGAAGTGTTCCTTTCTTTCTTTTTTATTTCCCTTTGTAGAAATTATACATCCGCCGATGATATAGCTAACGGAGGCCCTCAAGGAGAATTGCTGGGTACGGTCTCGCTCTTTCATTAAATATTACTGTAGAATACGACTTGGAGCCCTGATCAAATATTAGTTTGTCTTATCAATACTGCACCTCGCTCTTCCACCGGGCCCCTCGTTAAATATGGCTGCCCATTGCTACCACATCCATCCCTTATCTCGCCTTTTATAAACATCTCTCTACCTCACACACACACACCCTCTCTCTCTCTCTCTCTCTCTCTCTCACTCACTCACTCTCCCTCTCTCTCTCTCTCTCTCTCTCTCTCTCTCTCTCTCTCTCTCTCTCTCTCTCTCTTCTCTCTCTCTCTCTCTCTCTCTGCCTTTTCGGGAATGAAGGATATATAACCGCTGGAGGATTAGATGCAGTTTATTCGTCTGTCCTTTTTCCATTCTTCATCCTGTTTCTGTTATTTTAGCTGAACATTAAACACATACTTGCCGCCTATGCAAGGCACAAGTACAAAATCAACGGATGTGGTTTGGCAATAAAAATAAAATAAAATATTAGAACACAATAAGATCTGTCCAAAAACTACTAATCTCATACAACTGACCAGATATTACCTTTGATATATATATATATATATATATATATATATATATATATATATATATATATATATATATATATACTAGCTGACTACCCGTGCTTTACCACGGCAGCACTACCAAAGTAGTTTTTATATTGCGCTAAATAAGGTATGATCAAAATTAACGTGGAGGTAACCGTGCTTGTTTCTGTTGGGGCGTAAACAAAGAAAAATACAACAACCACTTAAAAAGTTAGATAAACAGAGACAAGAACACGTTGAAAAGAATAAAACTAACAACTTTGAAGTTTAAAGCACTATCTCTTCGATTGGCATCGCCCCACCGAACATTACAACAGAATCCTTTTTTTTTAAGATAATTTAGTAACCTTTCGAATAGCCGCCTTCCGCTCTACACACTACGATCTCCCAACCGTTTTCGAGATATTTTAGAAAATATACTGAGATCCGAAAACTTTGTATCACCATTAATACAATTTGTTCCATATACTTTTTACCTCCAAACGATACCAAAGGTTAAATATCTTAGGTTAGATGAATGTCAAATACCTGGGACAAGTTTCAAGTGAACCAATCATCGTTTCTGAATACCCAAACAGAAAATTAGTTTGGAAAAGTATTTCTATCAATTCCTCACGTAAACGGTTACCGAAATCACTTTAAAAATGATTTCGTTCGTTTTCCTACGTTAAGGAACCTATATAACGAGTACCTGCAAGCATATGGACTCGAAAATGTAAGCGTTCCGATTTTGTCGCGCGAATTTTGCTCCGAAAACCTTGTTACAGCAAACGGATTCAGCTGGTTAATGAACTTGACCTTTCAAATGAGAAGAATGATTTTTTTACCAAATGTCATCAAAATCGGGTCGTTTTTGAGCCGATGACGAACTTCATAATAGTTCAAACCGCCCTAAAAGTACTTAAACATTTGAATATAAAAAAACCTTTCTTATTGAGTGTTTACATTATAAACGGATTGTCCGTGCAAAATTTCAAATTCTTGTTGCAAGTGGTTCGGGATATTATTATTTACCTCGGATGGACCATTACCAGGGAGTAAACTCTATTAGGGACAAAATCACAGTTTATTTCTAGTAATTCAAGGTCACCCATCATAGTTGAAATTAACCTCAATTAAGAATAATACTATAATATAGATACAGAACGGTAACAGCTGTTTTGTTATCGTCCTAGCAACGCATGCTGCCTTGGCGTGCATGCTCTAACCAACTAAAACTTTAAACCCCTTTACTTAAAAATTCGCGAATATCAAAAAATCCTTTCTTAGTGAGTGTCTGCGTTCTATAGGGAATGTCCATGCAAAATTTCAAATTCTTCTGTCGAGTGGTTTGGGCTGGGGGATGAAAGGTCAGTGAGTGAGTGATAGTAGATATATACTACTATATATATCTACTATATATTTGACAAATATATAGTAGATATATATTTATATGTATACAATATACACATATACATGAAATAAAAACATAATGGATCGCTTTCTGAACATTGAAGTTATATGAGAAAAAATATTACTGGAGGCCTTTATCAACGCAATAGTACCCAAAACAATGGCTGTTAGAATTTTTGTCTGTTTATGATATTGTCTGTTTATGATATTATTTTCTTCTAGTGTCTTCGTTCATGGGTTGAATTCGGCCTCCCTTACCGTCCCTAGGCCAACGCATTCTTTAATTAATTTAATAATGGGTACCTTGGGTGCTAATGACTCTAGGCAGTCGAAGCAGCCATGGGAAAAATCAGGCGGCCGGACCATAGTACTGACCACAATATCTCCCTAGTGTGCCGTATGGTCATGAATCAGATACCTCTATAGTATCTGCCCCTCAGGGCCCACGTGGCCTGTTACGGGCATGATTTTTTTTTTTTATGATATTACCATTGGTATAGTATAAAACTTTTATACAATGTCTTCATACCCCTGTGAAGTTACACTGATAAGCCGAGACTTTTCATTAAATTCTTTGGTATCGCCCCGGTATTGGAAAGAAATATGGGGGGGGGGGATTCTTAAATTTTGCTTTTCGCAAATCCGTTCGAAGGTTAATTCCCATTTTATTTTCTCTAGTTTACCTTCGATAGTTCTATTTCTCATTACTAACTCATATTATTATATTTTTTTTTTCTTTTCCTGATATAGTACGTATCAAATAAATCAACGAGCGAATGAACCTGCGAATGAAACTAACACTTCAAACACACCTTCTTCTCAACAACAACAAATTATATATATATATATATATATATATATATATATATATATATATATATATATATATATATATACTCCCTATTTCTTCTATTTAGTTATTTCACTAATTCTTCTGTAGTAAAAAGTTTTGCCATCATACTAGAACCTGAACCCCTACAGTACACATGAGGCCATTCTTAATAGCTGACTTCAGTCCTGATGTGCTAAAATACATAAATTTACTAACCGAAAAACCGAAATGGCAATTCTGAAAAACATGATTCCATTGTATTTATGCGAAAACTAAATGAAAATTTCAGATCGAGTTGAAATGTTGGAGGGTAGCTGATTCAGAGACTTGGGGGAGTCAGGGATAAAAAGAAGGAAGAACCTCCACTAAAGAACCCAATAAAAGTTCCTGTAGCCTTGTCGTTCTCGAACCAGCTGACTCTGCACTCCATTCAGTGTGCTAGTGTGTGCCTGTACTCGTGTCTCTGTGTTGTATGGGCTTATGTTTATTTCATAGCAGGTTCTCTCCCGTTGTCCCATCCACTCCACGCGCACACACAGAACCTCCTCCCTCGCACACCAACACTCACACACTCTCGTAAATATTTGTTTAGGAGGGGGGCCCCAGGAGGTCCCCTCCTGCTACAAATCACCCCTAATAGCCGAGAATCCACCCCCGCACGTCTCTACTAAGGGCGATTTTAAATCTCTCTACCCACCCGCAGCGAATAGGAATCAAGTAGCAAGCTGCTTGAGACTAACGCACTCTCTTCCCAACGAGGATCCAGCTTCTGAACTTGTTAGTCGAGGAATTCCGCTTTCAATGCGTCTCTTGATTTATAGGCGTCGGGTTGGCTTAAGTCGAAAGTGTACAAAATACTCATTTAGGACATATAACACCTCATTGCTAGGATTTACGAATCATTTGTGGAAATGAGAGCTAACCATGATGAGATTGAAAGGAGTACATCAGCGGTGTGACCAGATGTCGTCAGTCTGTTCTGCAAGGTGACTAGTTGTAAGTCATGTATAATTACAGATATATTTTTTTTTATTCAACTATTCGATCGATGTAGACTTACTATTCGTTCTCTTATCCGTCATATCCGAGAAGATTTAGTGACGGATCTCGGATCTCGCCGGAGCTAAACCGACTCGACGGTTCTTAGAAAACCTTCCCTTCCTGGCTAGGCAAACATTAGTTTCGAGGATTTCATTGAATGGAACTCAAAGAAGGCATATATGTTTTGTTTTAGAGGCAGGAACTTGCGTTTCTTCCATGGGCGTATATAGAAAATAATTTCGGAGGGGCTGGAAGAATTTCAGGAGGGGGTGTTGAGAACATTGGGGGGTTATGGAATACTAACAATCTAGGACTTTGCATAGTTAGCCAAATAAAACGCTATTACACCCAACAAAAACTATTTTTTCTGAACTAAGTGATTTTATTTTTAAGGTTTTTATGAAAAATTTTTACCAATTTCGGGGGGGGGGGGGCTGCAGCCTAATCGAGCCTAAAAATACTACATCTTCACAGCATATATGTAGAGACATTATTATTATTATTCTGAGTAGCTTTTTCGCCCCTTCTAAGGATATAAATTGTAAATATGGAAGAGCGATGTTGGGGCGTAGGCCTGGATGTAACCCTAAGGAACACGGAGTACTGGAAGCAGGCCAGCCAGGAGTATTGTACCTCTCGACACCCTCCCGTTCCATGCTTTGTCTTATACCTCCTTCAGTCTTCCCTACAATAATTATACATCTCGTTCTCTACAGGCATAACCATTATCCCATCCTCTTCTTACAACCTTTTCTCTGCATCAATTATTATTAGTATGCCTATATTAAATTAATAATCCAGCAGAAACAATACACTCCTCAATATTGGATATGACCAAGGAGAACTCAACTAGCCTCTGGTAGTTAGTTAGGAAGAAATCATTAAGAGATTAGGAATAAATCCCCCTCTCAACTGAAAATAATTATCACATTTGACGCACTTAAAAACCTAATTAATTAAAATTATATAATTAAAATTAACAAACCTGTCAATTTATTAAAGAAGTTCTATATTTTTCGCATATTTCCGGAGAAAAAAATAAATAGACACTAATACAACTTAGGATATCCTCTCTCCACAATAGCCACAAAATAGCTGATCAATATGGCGTCAATTAGTTGTTAGTAGTCCAAAAATAAAAACCAAAAGGTCAAGATTGGATATTAAATTAAAAACTATTTTTGTCAGTAAATAAAATGTTTCCTCATTCTTTGAGTTCGATGCCCACTATGGGTTGGTAGCTTTTCTTTAGAAAAAGGAAAAGGAATCAGCCTTATCCCGGCAAGAAAAGGGTGGTAACATATTAACAACCCGTCCTAAAAATCTTAAATAAATATACGCCGTTCAAATTTGTTAGAACTATGTTGAAACACAAATAAATATTATATATATATATATATATATATATATATATATATATATAGAGAGAGAGAGAGAGAGAGAGAGAGAGAGAGAGAGAGACATTTATTTAAATATATAAATAATAACAGATATACCCACACAAATTAACATACACAGGCAAGTGCGGACACATTTGATTTGTTATTTATTTTTAATTCCAAGCAAAAATAGAGTATTTGCCTCAGGTAAATGCATTTTTCTTACTTCGAAGACGGGATGTAATTGTGGATTCGATAGAATGGTGAATAATTTTCCCATCCCGGCACAGCAAGGCCTACATATTTCATTCTTTGGCTATAGTACAGCCTGGTTAGAAGAACTCCGAGGTCGTCAATTTCTAATAACTAGTTTGATGACAATTAGTGGTTGGACACAAAATAATGTAGCTCTCGGTCAATCATTTTACTGTTTGTAATTATGTCTTTTAAATGAGGCAATTAATTGATATCGATTGGCATTATTTTACTCTTCTCATCTCGGACTTCCACCGATGAATTTTTGAATAAAATTGACCCCAACCAATAACTAACATTTAACTAATAGACCAGGGTGGGTATGTAAAATCGTAGCTGTAGATGGATGTTGTTTTTTTGTTTTGTACTTCTTTCACTCATAACTCCTAGAGGATTCATATCACAGATTTTCCCAAGGCTTGAAAAGATTCGAAATAACATTATCTATGATGTTGCATTATTCAGTTAAAATTCAAAGGCGTCTATGGTAAGCAAAATAGAAATAAGTATGAAAAATAGGGAAACATAGACACAAATTATACAAATAGACATTATTTATATCATTAAGATTGTTAATCGGTCAATATGGACGGCTTCGGGCATTTTTAAAAGTTATTAACAAGGTTATTACTCGTAAACAAATGAATATCTTTGACAATTTTCAATCAAATTTCGCTTTAGGTAGGTATTCAATTCCATTCAGTAGGCGATATCAAAAACGATGTGTCAAGAAGCATTTCAATTTTCGCTGCAAATGTAATTGTTAAATAACTTTAAATAATTACTGAAGTCCAAATTGACTTATTTTCAATTCTTTAAATATTTTTGAAAGCTTGATTTTTAGCGCGGTTCCTCCCTCCCCCATAGGGAGGAACCCCGCTTATAAGGTTGATACAATGAAACAATCCGGAAGTGCCGACAAGAAAATTTCGCGTTTCAGAACCCCTATAGACCGAAAATAATGGTGGCTCAAATTTGTATATATATATATATGTATATATTTATTTATATATATATATATATATATATATTTGTCTGTTCGCTCATTTCTGGCTTCCCTGATGGTCCGATTTTGATGAAATTTGGTACAAAAATCTGTCGTCCAATTTGAAAGGTCAAGTTCGTTAACCAGCAAAATCCGCCCACTGGAAGATGGCGTTTGGGGCGAAATTCGCGCAAAAAAAATCGTAACGCTTACGTTTTTGAGTTCATAAGCTTGTAAGGACTCTTTTTATATGCTTCTTGGGCTAGGAAAACGAATGAAACCATTTTCAAGGCGATAGCTTTAACCGTTTTCGAGAAAATTGGAAAAATAGTTTTTGAATACCGTTTTTGGTTTGGGTACTTAGAATCACGGGATTCAGTTGAAACATTATCTGCATGTTCTTCTTTCATTAAAACTAATATGTTGAAAGTTTTGTTACGTTTGGAGTTAAGGAAGGGTTAGAATAAAATATTTTATTAACAGACATGAAAAGTTTTGGGAACTTTGTATACTTTCATTAATATCTCGAACACGGTTGGGAAATCGTGGTAAGTAGATAGAAACTATTTGAAAGCTTACTAAAGTTTCTACAAAAAAGATTCTAAAACTATTTTTGATTAGGTTATGTCAATCGGAGAAATAAGTGCTTAAATCTTCAAATACGTCTGTTTTTTTCTTATGAACGGGTTTTTGTCGTTCTTTTTGTAATTTTTGTCTCTTTCCCTTGGTTTTTTATTGCTTTTTATTTTTGTAATTTCTTATGTTGGGAAAATGTATTTGTATGTAAAACAGGATAGGAAAAATGAGACCAATTTTCTGTTGCTAGAAATAATGAAAATTTTGGGAACTTCGTATACTTCCATTAATATCTTGAAAACGATTGAAAATCTTGGGAAGCGAAAGGTTACCATTCGAAAGCTTACTAAATGGTCTACAAAAAAGGTTTTGAGGAAAGTTTTGAATAAGCGATGTCAATCGGATGAAATAAGTGCTTAAACTTTGAAGTAATTGATTTCGTTTATTTCATACGGTTCTTTTGGTCTGTTTTTATTCCTATTTTTTCATTTCTTATGGTTGGATAATGTATTTGACAATAAAACAGATTAATTAAAATAAGAAAAACAATTCATTGTTAGAAATATATCAGGCTGTACCGTATGAAATGTCAGTTTTGGATTTGCCGATTTCCTTCAAATGTCTTGAAACTGTCGAGGCTCCTAATCCGAGTTCTTTGGCATATTCCCTATTGTTTGCTATTGCTTATAGTAGTCAAATGTATTTGCCAATAACACAGGATACGGGCGCTAATGACCCAGAAGTAGATGCGCCGTAAAAAAAAGAAAAAAAAAAAAAAAACAGGATACGTAAAATTAGAATATTTTATTTTTGCGGAATCTTGGGATTCTCAGATCCCGTATGAATATCTATTAGGCCCTCTTCGTATATTTTCATTAATATCTCAAAAAGGGTTAGGAAATCGTGGAAAAATGTTTTGAAGAAATGTTTGATGGGGTCGTCACATTAGGAGAAATAAGTGCTTAAAACTTAGTTAGTTAGTTTTGTTTATTTAAACGGATCTATTTGTGTGTTTCCCGCAGTTTTTTCACTGCTCGTCATTTTTGTAATTTCTTATAGTAGTCAAATGTATTTGTCAGTAAACAGGATACGTATAATTAGAAGCAATATTTTGTTTGTTAGAATTCGAAGATGCCGTACGAATATCTAGATATTACCTGTGGGTTAATATGTTTTTTGAGTTGAAGCTTTAAAGCCTCAACAGGAATATTTGTGTAATCACCCTTCACAGTTAATTTATTAGAATCATGAGTGACCGTTTTTGTGTTACAACTAACAATCTTTGAAAACGAAGTTTAACTATCCTTGTTATTGTTATTTTCCTTCTGTTTGGCCGAAATTTTCTATTCGTGGTGTAATTCTCCTTGAATTTTTTGACTAGATCAAGAACCTATTTTAAGCACTCTTAAATTCCTTAATTTAATTCAGGAAGTTTATCAAGCTTGACACAATCACTTTTGGGTTAATACGGGTGGCCTATACCGAGTCCTTTGTTTGTAAACACAAAGAGCTTTCTGAGTAACGGTAAAGGGCAGTAAAAGTATATGACGACTACCTGGAAGTAGACCCTGCATACAGAGAATTGCAATACGAGACCTCATTCATTCTTTCACCAGCTACCGTGTAACACCTTAGATCTGTTTATATTGTTTTACTCAGTGTGAACAAGTGTTGAAAGTGCCTAAAATTTTATATTTTTATTCCTTGTTATTTTTTAATTGCTTAGAGTTGGATAATGTATTTGAAAATAAAACAGGTTAAGAAAAATAAGAAATCAATTTAATGTTAGAGATATGGATTTCCAAGATTTAGCTTTTCAACTGCCTAGCGTCCTTCCTAGGGAGGGTTGTTTGTCTTTGAATTTGGTACTTAGAATTATGGGATACAGTTGAAACATTTTCTGCGTGTTCGAATTTCATCAACACTAATATGTTGAAATTTTTGTTACGTTTAGGGTAAAGGAACAGTTAGAATAAAATATTTTATTAACAGACAAAAAAAGTTTTGGTAACTTTGTATACTTTCGTTAGTATCTCGAAAACCGTTGACAATCTTGTGAACCGGAAGATTACCATTCGAAAGCTTACTAAATGCTCTACAAAAAAGGTTCTGTACATGGACGTATATAAAAACAATTTCGGGGGGGGGCTGAGACCATTTCCAGGGTATGGAATACTAAATATTTAGAGCTTGGAATAGGCAACTAAAACGCTATTACACGTAAAATAAAATATGTTTTATGAACTAAGTGATCTTATTTAATTTATTTTTAAGGGTTTTACGAGAAGTTTTCATCATTAATTCAAAATTTCGGGACGGGGCTGCAGCCCCCTCAGCCCCCCCCCTCATATATGCCCATGCTTCTGTACCCTCTAGAAAGGCTTTATTAGGCATATTTTGTATTGATTTATAGAGCTTTGCTTTAGAATGAGAGCCGGATTGTGTAATTTCCGCATCTGTGTAAAAGTTAGTTACTGTCGGTGTCCCTGACGCCTTAATATCACTTTTATTCGAGATATTCGAGAGGATTTTGACAATTTTCACGAGATATATAAAAAAAAAAAAAGTTTATTTCTTTTCTAAGCTTATCAAATGGCACTAGGGACATGAACGGAACCGCGCTAAGATGCTGCAGTTCCTGCGAGTCGGACTTTTTTTTAATGAAGTCAAACATGTAAAGAAATTTCGTTTGAGTTCTGCAACAATTTTTTTACGCTGATACCTCAGTTGCAAAATAATGCGAAACTTATTAGACTCATTCGAACGAACTTTAGTGGGTTGTTTTATTCTATAATTAACATTTTCTTAGTCCAATTTGAAAGTCCTTAATAAAATTTAAGCCGCCGAAAAATATTATATAAAAAATGCCTATTTTTATTTTATACTTATTGCTATTTTGCGTAGCAGTGAATCAATTTTACCATATCTGAATAATGAAACATTATAGAAAATTATATTACAAATCTTTTGATGGCCTAAGAGGGTCTCTGACATGAAGAAGTTTGGAATTAATGACTAACTTTTCTTCACATTTTTGGAAAATACGAAGTCTTCCGGGCAGTTTTTTATTCACGCAAACCTCAATTAACATTATTTTATATCTCCCCGGTGCCCTCCTCAACATCCGACTCTAAACAGATGCGCCCGGAACTATAAAGGATTAACGGTTTATCGTGAATATATTGAGTTGTCGGGAAGGTTGGTAGGGAATTTGAGAAATAACTTTTTATCTTAATTCCTCCAACTTTTAATGAATAAAATGCTACTTTATATGCTTTTAATCCTCTCTTATTAATATTACTGTATTTTTTATTGAAAGTTCCCATTGTTTAGCAGGGTTCTTTTTTCAGCGTACGAAAATTCTTTAAAGAGTGCAACCTTAACAGCTTCATTCCTTTGAAAAGTAAAAATAGAAATAAAAGCTAATGGTAAATAATGAATTGTCAGTGTTAATGAAGTTTTTATTAGGTTCCACCATGCATATTTATAATGTAAGATTTTTTTTTTGTTTTCCCTGTATCTTCGAGATTTTTTTTAGTTTTCCCTGTATCTTTGAATTTGTTTTTTTTTAGTTTTCCCTGTATTTTCGAGATTTTTTTTAGTTTTCCTTATATCATCAAGAATTTTTTTTAGTTTTCCTTGTATCTTCGATAATGTTTTTAGTTTTCCCTGTATCTTCAAGGATAGCTCTTTTTTTTTTCTTTTTTATGGAACAGCTTCTATCTCCAATGGTGCATCCCCTCTTTCTTCTTACAGAGCAATATCCTAGGATTCCTCTCCAGCTTCGTAAGGCTATTAGTTGAAGATAAAAGCCGTTCCATAAAAAAAAAAAAAAAAAAAAAATGTTATGCACAGGGAAGCAAATAAAACAGCATTTTAAGAATTTCGATAGTATAGGCTGTGTTTGTGATATTCTAAAATTGTCATATATCACCTTTATCTAGTTCACAACCGAATTATACAACTAAATTACAAAAACATTCCATGAGATTTTTGCGTACCCATGAATTTTTCCAACCATAAACCGAAACAAACAATCAAAAATTCCATCACGTCTAGTTTTTTAGGAAAAATGTTTTTCTAAAGCCAACCTGCCACCGGCGGTACTCAGACCCTTATCTCCCGCACGAGAATCTAGTGTTGTCTCCACTGGACTACAAAGAGATCCCTGTTAGTTTTATTGTTGTCTTTATCACAGAAATTAATTCATTTTACGAATTTTATTTAAATTATTTCATTATTTGTTTATATTCAATTACTGTGCCAAAAGGGCATTGTCTATAGAAAATAAATATAAGCTTAACGATTGAGATAGTGAACGGGTTTTGTGATGAAACGATGAAGTATTGAATACCGTTTTGAATTCCATGACACATTGAATGATTCCCATAGAGATTGGAGGGCATAAGGAATTAGTTTGAATAATAAAAAGGGAAATAGTAAATGTGGCTTGACTACCTAAAGGATTAGAAATGAATTTCCTTTTGAAATCAGAGGTATATTGTCTGTCGGCACGTGACCTTTGAGGGACGTGCAGTGTAAATTAGCCGTTCCTCTCGCTTCACTGTTTGGGGTTCAACTCTTTCAGAAGGGTTCGAAATCAACTGAGAGCTTCAAATACAGTATCGGTCACCTCTATAGCAGTGTTGCTCGGGATACCGTACTCTCCATCAATAATAGAAAGTTAATCACGCAGGAGCTGTGTAACTAGGCACATTCTCAGGCAGGTGCTTGCTTTATGCCACATTTCTGAAGAAAATACTTATAATAAAATTTAGGAAGATGATTCAAGGATTTATTCCGATAAGAAGAGTAGAATTTAAATTTATGAGTAGAAGCTTCCAAATATAATATAAATAAAAATTTGATATTAATATCATTTTAAATTAAATAAAAAAAAACATACATTGGAATAAATTTTAAGAAATCTGCCAATCATTTTGAATCCTATCCATTTTATAATTTGTTTATTTTTACTACGCATCGATGTCTTTACATGAGCGCGATGTATGCTGATTTTCGTTTCAATATAACTAAAATGTCTATCTTTAGCGGCTATTGTGCTGGTTTTCGTTGTATTTTTTATTTCCCTTAATTTGGCGTCAGTTTTTAGCCACTCACCTTCCCACTCGTACAGTATGTTAGTTTGTAATGTTTTGTATAGGTCAGATGATATCACAGTATTCAAGTCAAGCGTGGGCCTTTTCGTCGCTAGTTTCGCTTGTAAGTCTACTGCTGTACTGAGTTTAATGTCTTCATGTCCGGGTAGCCATAGAAATGTAATACTTTTGTTATTGTTCTGTAATCTGTACATTTGTGAGAATATGTTGTTAAATAATACGATGTGTATTGTAGATGCCGGGTTGAGAAGCCAAGGGGTACAAGTGACATTTTAAAAAAAATCGAGTTAAGTGCAGTTCTGGATAGTTAATACTTACAAAATGTTGGTGGCAAAGGGATATAAGTAAATGTCTGGTATTTTCTGAGAAATAGCGGAAACAAAATCAACTACTTTAAAAATGAGCAGATTTGTTTGGTGCACAAGGGATACAAGTGACACTTGTATCCTTTGTGCACCATCATCTACTGTTACAGTTAAATCTGTTTAGGGCAACACTTTTTTAATTGTTTTGCTAGGTAAGTGACCGTGTATTTAAAGAAGTATTTGAACACAGTTTTAACATTTGATCTTTATAATTTCCAAGAATAATGACCTGTTTTGACTTGCTCATATGTTTATTATTCACGATACCTGCAGATTTACAACTTTTGTACACAACCTAGTTCAAAAATGGAAGCTTAATTAATTTATTTTAGGTCGTTTATTTCTTTTCCTTTAATTGAAACATTGCTCCAATAAAATATGGGGAGATTGTTTTAGGGTTGTATTTTGGGATTTAGAAGATAGCATCAGTTCAAGAATTACTTGGGAAGTCCTTATGTCAATTTTTGTGTAAAAGCTTAAAAATATAAGTAAAAACGCGAATTTTTTAGAAAAGTCTTATATTTAAAGGGCGGTAACTTCCCTCCAAATTGACCAATCAAGTTCGCTGGATTCCTGAAACATTAGTATTTTTATGCATTTAAAAGGCAGTACCCAGGAAATAGTCGTTTATTTTGGTTAACAACTTGAATAACAATTTTATAGTGTACAATATCCTAAATTATGAGTTTTGAGGGGTGGGGGCGCTTAAACAAAAAGCGCAGGGCTTTTTATGACCCCGGATTCGGATTCAGCGACCCCAGAAACATATAGTAAACATTGTCTGGTCTCTGGGTCCAGACTTTTATTTTTTTTGTGTGTGGCTGTCTTATAAATTGATAATATACATTAACAATTAGTTTTTTCTTAAACTATATAACTGAAATTACAATTGATACATAGTAGAAACATAAATAAAACATTATACAGAGTTACACTTATCCGGGAATTTACAAAGACGATTTCAATTTAAACAGTAATATCTCAAAATGATTATAACGTCACTTGTATCCCTTGGCTTCTCAACCCATCATATGTTGTGCATGGTGAGTAAAGAATTTTTAAGAATCAGTACAAATAGTAATGTCGTCATTTCCTCTGTCAGTGCTAACTGCAGTCCGTATAGCTCGGCCGTATATATGGTCGTTTCGTCTGGTAGTCTTAGTATGTAAGTTACGTAAGTGTTGTTGTCAACAATTGCAGCTGCTCCTGTTCCGAATGCTGTCTTGGATCCGTCAGTGTAAGCGTACAATGTATCAGTAGTATCTTGTCTCAAGAACGAGTTTGCCAGATGTTCATAGAATAACGAAGAAGTTGGTTCAGTCTTTTTGTATTTCGTTAGTATCAGGGCAATCTTAAAGTCCTTTACTCTCTAAGACGGAATTTCAGAGAATGTGTTTGTGAGAATTTGTGTTACTCTTAAGTTAGGAAATCTTCTATCTTCTAAAATTTTTCCAATTAGACATATTCGTTTAAAATTGCTCACTTGATATTTATTAAAATTAGTGCCATTTATAAAATCCCACATGGACTTCCCATTCCTTTCGACTTACAAACAAATTTAGAGTAAAGCATTCGACGCCAAATATACAATGGTGGTTCTCTAGCTATTGCTCTCAGGCTTTCTGAAGGGCTGGTCCGAAATGCTCCTGTGGATCCAGGATAAGTATTAATACATACAAACCCCATCTCCCTTGCCTGACCTCTCAAAGCCTTGCCTGCTCCTTAACAAGACATAATTAGTTTTGACAGTGTTTCGTGTAAAGTTTTTTTTTTTTTACTAAACGGCTTAGGAAAATGTCCCTCCCTCAGTTCGCGCTTGAGCCATTGGCCTATTCCGTTTATCTGAACGGGGGTCACCATTCTACCTGCCACATGTGTTGACAGCCCTTCAGTCCCAAGATAATCCTTGCTAATAAAATCCCCCAGAATCCCTAATCCCCTAAAGGGTAGTGAGTAAATAGCCCTGGTCCTGCACTCCAGGCCTCTTCACCAGCAACCCTTTCCATAATCCTATTGAGTGGTTGTAGTAACCCTCATAAGCCCATAATAGCCATTTGCTCGAAATCTATTCAAACTCCCATTTATATTATGGCCTTAGGCCATGAACGTTTTTTAAAACACGATTTATATAGCTGACAGCATTTAAAACAGCTAACACTTTTAAACTAAAACAATCCTCAGACACGCTGCATCTGTAAGATCGTTAAAAAAAACAAAAAACTCCATTACTATTTAAATGTTAACTTCTATTTATAATTATCTCCAAATTTCTGGACGGGTTTCCTAGCCAAGATACAGCTGATTCCTTTTCTTTTTTCCAAAAATAAGTCACCACACCTAGTAGGAATTGAACCCACACGGAGTGCTCAAGCCTTACCTCTCATGGCCACTGAGGCTGCTTGAAAGAACTTTATATATGGCACTATTATTTCTAAAGTGACACAACTCGAAAATCGGTTTTATTCACACCGTCATAGTTATGACTGTGAAATACATGGTACATATATCTTCATCAACCATCAAAACTGTATGGACGTAGCTTCAGAGCTTGTGTACCAGAGGGCACTTGTGTCACCCTTCCTGTCTTAATCCTAAGGCCCCTACATTGGAAAGAATGACACATTTTAAGTTTAGTTTTATTTTGAGTTGTGCGCCTGCTTGAACTGAGCACATTTCGAGAAAGTAGTCAGTTTATGCCACATGTGCTTAAACTACCTAGACACTACCTAACACAATAGGTTCACTTCTTTTAAATAAGTTAATTTAGCTGATTAAATTAATTAAAATTATATTTTTTCTAGTATTATTTAATTTTTAATGTTCACTTAAAATTAACTCAGCATTTTAGGACGGCTTATATATAGGTTACTATCCATTTCTAACCACGATAGGACTGATATATTTTTTTCCAAAAGAAAAGCCACCACCACTAGTGGGAATCGAACCCACGACCCTTGGCACGGAGTGCATACGCCTTAGCACTCACGGTCATCGGGCCTGCATTTTTTCTAATAAATATACAGTAATAATTAATTATACGGAATGAGTTATTAGGTAGTTTCATTGAACAACGTCAAAAATTACGCCTCAAAGATCCATATTTATATTCTGGCATGGAGTATATAGCAGGAAAACCTTGGCACCTTATGCATATTGAGTATTTTCACAAAAAATTTTTTGCATATATAATTGACATTATGTAGCGAATTTTGTAAGAAGAAACCAATTACCATTAGATACATATTCACAACTACGTCTGGAATTGTGGATTCCGAAGTTGATTTGGATTAACGAATTATTTCAGTGATTTGTTATTATAATGTCTAATATCATCGGAGGAAAGGCCAAGTAGACAAGATCTACCTCGATGGCTACAGTCCACCATAATGTGCTAAAAGGTTGATTTGACATGATATTTAACTTAATGGCTTATAATATAGCAAATATGAACTTTATAACTCATAGAATTTTAATCGTATAGGCTTTTAAAATAGGACAAAAAAAAAATTAAATTGGCATAGTGTAATTCGTTGAGCAGGTGAATATGTTAAGAGAGTATGGTCCATAAAACAAGCATTTTTTTTATAGAAAGTTAAATCCTGAAAGAACAAAAGTAGCAGCTCTTCATGCCCTAATGTAATGAATGAATCACCGTACCAACTGCAGGCTAATAGCAGAAATTACAATGAAGAGAAGGAATTTATTTTTAATGAAATTAGCTAAATTCTAGCGGATCATCCCAAGCAGATCCTTAGGCATTTTGAATTTTTAAACTCTACGGAACTAATAAATAAGTCTAGGAGCAAGGCTCAGCTGAATAAGAATCAATGCATGGGCATTGAAAATGGGGCTTAGTCCCTGAAAACGTTTGCCATTAAAACATCTTTGGGAATTTTCGACCTTTACTTCATCCTTTGTGAACATCAATTTTCCACCATCCAGCAACTCCAACAATCTATATATATAAAAATCACGTGTCTGTCTGTTTTTCTGTTTGCCTGTTTGTTTGTTCCTTATACAAATCCACACAGTTTGACCGTTTTTGACCAAACTTGGAATAATGGTAGGTCTTGATACGAGAAATCTCCTAGGCTAGGTCAAAAAAATCTACCAGCTGTCTGTCTGTATGTTTGTCCCTTATACAAATCCATACCGTTCACCCGATTTTGACTAAACTCGGTACACATGTAGATCTTAATCTGGAGAGAGTAGTAGGCTAAGTCAAAAACGTCTACCAGCTGTCTGTCTGTATGTTTGTCCCTTATACAAATCCACACCGTTCGTCCGATTTTGACTAAACTCGGTACACATGTAGATCTTAATCTGGGGAGTGTCGTAGGCTAAGTCAAAAACGTCTTATAGCTGTCTGTCTGTATGTTTGTCCCTTATACAAATCCACACCGTTCGTCCTATTTTGACTAAACTCGGTACACATGTAGATCTTAATCTGGGGAGTGTCGTAGGTTAAGTCAAAAACGTCAACCAGCTGCTGTCTGTATGTTGTTGTTTCTTTTTATAAAAATCCACACCGTTAGACCGATTTTTACCAAACTTGGCACACATGTATGTCTTGATATGGGGGGTGTTATAGGTTATGTCAAAGTCGTCTAGGACTCAGAGTTGGGAGGTTACAGGTTCGAAACAGTTACAGATTCGTGTTATTAGATTTTAATAAAACTTATTTGGTTTCTAATTTATTTAGGCTTTTCTATATGTAGAAAGTAGGTGTAGCATGGCACGCCGGGTAACAGCTAGTAATAAATAAAATTTAATACTACCTAACACTAAAATCCAAAGCCCCCATTATACTTGGTATCTATGGAAGTATGATAGTTGTTTTTAAGTCAACAATGCTTATAGTTATCAAATAAGATTATATACTCCTGTGTTCTTGAGGTAATTCAGTATAGTATTCATGTACTGGCTACCATTGCCAGTATAGGCATTTAATCATCTGTTTAATGACCGATTACCTAGTGGTTGAAAAAATAAAAAATAAATTGTGCCATAGACGTCCCTGAAGTAAAACATTCATGCATATTTTGTTCTTCTATGTTTATATTGATTCACGCAGAAATGACATGAGCGTTCCGACCAATATAAACCTACCCTGAATGTATAATATTGAAAAGAGAGATTCCCCGGAGAAACAGGTGGTAAAGAACACACCGATCTGCTTTGTGTTCAGGAGGCGGGACAATAGAAACATCTGTAAGCTCTATAAAAGCACCCTCTTTCCATTAACACCCATTTCACAATACTTAACTTCCCCCGATAGATATTTCACCCTGTCTTCTTCCCTTTATCGTAAAGGACACCTATAGGTCCACCTTCCATTCAAGGCACTCCTTTCATTCAAGGGATGTGGTCGTGAGAAAATAGCCGGAACGCCCATTCATGTCGCGAGCACTCCTCTATAAATCAAGCCGCAAAATTGGTTTTTAAAAAATGTATATTAGAAAAAAAATTGACCGGGTTTCACTGCCTTTCAAGAATGCTCCTGTGTAGAATGGTCGGAGGTTACAAAATCGCCTTGTCAAGAATTTGTAGCGTAGGGCCAAAAGATTCCTGTTATAAAGAGGAAGCAATTGCAACGATTTTTTCATTATTTTGGATGAGTGGTTTCATTTATTAAAATGGTGGAAAAAAAATTAGGAAAGCTTTATTTTAGCCCGTTTCCTCACTCCCTCGTGAACTTGACCTCATGACGCATTCCCAAGGAGCCGATGAGAATGGTACGTCAAATGACGTGCCGATGAGAATGGTGGATCAAATTATGTACGAAAATGCGGGCGAGGTTAGCTCAGTGGTAGAGAACTCGAATAAAGAACTGGACGACCCAGGTTCAAAACCCCAGCGTGCACTAAAGATTTTATCTTCTAGTGTCATCGTTCGAGGGTTGTATTTGGGATCCCGGATCGTTCCTAGGCTCACCCAGCCTTTAATTATTTAATTAATGGGTACCTCCAAAGGGAAAAATCAGGCGGGCGGAGCATAGTAGTGACCACACTATTTCCGTTACGGGACTGATTTTTCCCCAATATAAGTGTCCTTTTAGCTTTTTACAGCTAAAAATTTAAAATTTAATTCAGCTGGTCAGAAAAAATTAAAAGAGATGAATTTTCTGTATTTTTATTATTAGCATAATTTACTTTAAGCGTATTCTTAAGGATCTTGGCTAAACATACACTATGCTGAACGGATATTTGCTGAGTTCATAATTCAGCTTGAATAAAGACCAAGAGATTTATCTTTTCTTCCTCTGCACTAATTTCGTTCGATGATTATTCGTTTGTCTTTGGTTGGAAATTGTGTAAGTTGGAGTGGTTTATATGTTCTAGTTTAGCGGGTTTTTATTAAAATATAATACAATATAATATAACAATGTCTGCAAGGCAATAATAATCCTTAAAACTGAAGGAGGCTGCATATTCGTTTTAATTCACAAAGGAGGTTTACATTTTGTATTCTCGTGTCATTTTATTGAAAAAAAGGAAGGCGAATGTATTATATTTTCTTTTAAAACTGCCCTTTTTTCGTAAAACATAATGTGAGTGTGTGTAAACAACACGAGTCAAAACAAATAAACTGAATCAGCGTAAGCCTGCTTATATTATAGCCACCTCCCGACTAAACGGCTTAACATCCTGAGTGTGTAATGGAATCAATTTTTGGCGAGTTGCACTTTTATTACCCGAGGGTATAGTCCTTTGAGCTTAGGCAGGAATGGCCAAAGGAAGGAAACATTAGCTGCAGACGGCTACTCGGATATGCCGTTTCCGTTTAAGACAGCATTTATGTTCTATGTCATAGAGAGAATTGTGGCCTGTGTATCAATGAGTCACTGGCTCCGACAGCCAAGAGTGGTTCGCATGAGCGGGAGAGGAAGATAGATAGAAAGTGTGTGTGTGTGTGTGTGTGTGTGTGTGTGAGAGAGAGAGAGAGAGAGAGAGAGAGAGAGAGAGAGAGAGAGAGAGAGAGAGAGAGATTTCATCTGAGTGCAAACTTGAATAGTTTCTACGGAGTATGCGAATTGGAAAACCGCGAGGACTGTGTATTCGATACTAAAGTATATTCACTTTTGTGGATTTTTGGATGCGAGGCGTAGAAAAAAAAAAAATCTTTTTGTTATGTACCACTTTATTCCATGAATGTGGAATACAATAATAAAGTAATAGACTGGACTAAAAACCTTAAAACTATTTTATTTAATCGTTTTCCAAAAAACAACGAAAATAAACAATTTTAATAGCTGTAATTATTAAGTATTTAACACAGAATACATCAAATGTAAATGAATGAATGATGAATAAATAGTTCAATAAGCTGAAGAAGTATTCACTCAATGACCCCCACCCCAACTACAAAGGAAAACAATGGTAAATAAAGTAGGATGCTCCCATATTTATTAGAGAAGAAGAAGAAGAAGAAGAAGACTAAGTGACACTATACTTATCACCTGTCATATTTTAGGCTGCCGGAGAATAGTAATAAATACAAAGCAGAACAAATAAATCAAAAACTTCCTGGAATATCATGCAACATTAACCCCTCAAACTAGAACCTAATTTCAGACCTTTTTGAGGCGTGTCTACCAAAAGTTCATGGCCACCCATCTGTGCAATTCGAAAAGAGTTGAAGTCGACGGCTGTTAGAAAGAGAAATCGTTCAAACATAAACCCAATGACATTAATTATAAAAGCGTTGTTAGCTTCGGAACAGTTTACTTTGCCTTCGTAACATCGATTAATCAAGAAATCGAGGCAGATAATCCAAAGTCGTCTTATAAACTATTGACGTCCTGGTTGTGCCGTTCAGGAAGGACATGTAATTATTGTCCGTGGTATATCACTAACAGGATTATAGAGGACAGGCCTTGGATATAGTGAAATATTCATGGATGCTTGGTCTGTCCCAGGCTTACATGTAAAATTCAGGAGCTGTGTGGAAATGATACACTCCATCTGACGTCTCTTCAAGTCAATAAATAGAACTTATTCCAGCTCAATCTGGAACGTCTGGAGGAATTCTGTTCGAATGCATAGTCTAAATCCAACATCTACTCGAAAATTCTTATGGTTTCGAATGAAATTTATAAGAAGGGAATGTTACAATTGATGTAAGGTCATTCTGAAATGTTTACGACACATATTAAATTGTACGTACTTCAAAATAAACTCCCACGATGGAAGGTTACTCCAACGTGGAAAACAGAAAACTCATTTGTAATTGAAAATTAGAAGAACACGAAAATTATGTCTTTTTATTTTATAGTGACCCAATCTTCTTAAATCCAATATTTTTCAGGCGGAAGGTCAATAAAAGAGAATTAACAAAGTCAATTCATTTATTTGTTCTTGCTCTACATGTTTCTCACCTCTGGTGCCTCTTCAGGAGCCAGAAAACTCACTAAACTAAAACTTACAGCCTAATTGTAATAAGGCGAACCTTCCTGTACAATGGCCACGTCCAATATGAGGTTCCTATTACATATTTATAGCGTCGATCAGCTGTGTAAAATCGGTAGATTCCAAAAATCGATCATCCAGAACAAGATAAGTCCATAATAATAAAATACATTTTTTTTAATATTTTGTCAAGAGATAAAAGTTAATTAAATTAAGTTAATGAATTTGTTTAGCAAATTAAAAAATATACTATTTAAATATTTTATATCAGTTTTTTTGTTAACCGTTTTTTCCCTGTTTTTTTATTATGTGAATGTTTTCCTTTATTTTTCTTTTCGTCGAGTTTCTTTCCTTATCTATAATTTCTACATTTGCCAAGTCGAATACATGCTTATATTTTATGGAATGGTTAGCCAGAGCAGTTTTAACTCCCACGATGGAAGGTTACTCCAACGCGGAAAACAGAAAACTCATTTGTAATTGAAAATTAGAAGAACACGAAAATTATGTCCCGTTGAGCTTATTCACTCCTTGGAGGAAAACACGGCTACGAAGGAAACTCTATGACACAATAGAGAAGAGCTGGTAAAATGTCGACGTTTCATAGTGAACAACACACAAAAAAAAACATAACTCAGGAGCTGCATTATTAAGCACATTTCACAAAAAGGTGGAAGAGTGCTCTGCACTCCTGAATAATTTGCTTATAATAACCTATTTAAATTGAAATTAACCATAAATAGTTTTGGTATTATATATTTATAATAAGGGGGCGAGGTTAGCTCAGTGGTAGAGCACTGGACTAATAAGCTGGAGGCCTGAGTTCAAATCCCGAGCAAGCGCTAAAGATTTTTTCTTCTAGTGTCTTCGTTCATGGATTGAATTCGGCCTCCCTGACCGTCCCTAGGCCGACCCAGCCTTTAATTAATTTAATAATGGGTACCTTGGGTGCTAATGACTCTAGTAGTCGAAGCGGCCAAGGGGAAAATCAGGCGGCCGGAGCATAGTACTGACCATACTATCTCCCTAGTGTGTCGTATGGTCATGAATCAGATACCTCTATAGTATCTGCCCCTCAGGACCCTCGTGGCCTGTTACGGGACTGACTTTATATTTATAATAAAGAGCTGACTCAATTATTAATTTGTATTTAATTACATATGTATTTGGATCCGGAATAAACCCTAATCCAGATAGACCGATATTCCTGGTTAACATACGCGTTCAATCGTCTTCATTCGTTAAACACAACAATAAACGGCAGTATATCAAAAACACGAACATCCTAACTACGAACATAAAAAATTAAAATGTCCACAATTATCAGTAGATTAGACGAGTAAATACAGAATGTGTACAGAATAAAGATGTATAAAATATTTACAGATGTTCTTTTTACATCGTAGTTACTATATTTACAAAACGTAGCAACATCCATTACTGCGCTCTTCCATTACCCCCCAAGAAAAATAAACAAATTAATAATTATAAAAATTGAGAAAACAAAATAATGTAAAAGAACTTATTAAAATTTAATTACAAATACAATATATGACCAGTCTACCTTGTAAAATAATCTCCAATTTGTATTTGTATTTAACATACGTTTTAAAGTGTTAATTGTGATATTTAAACCTCAAGAAACGTGGGCATTTGAATGGCGTGATCTGCCATCTGAGTTTTAGAGATTTTCAACCATTTTCAAACATCATTAAATATTACTTTTAAATATTCAACTGTAAGGAAATGTTTGGTGTTTCTTCTTTGTAATTATTGTCTGAGCTTGAATTTAAGGATAATATTGTGTACATAATTTTATTATATAGTTACAAAAGATTACTTAAATAGAATTTCAATAATTTACAAATCATCCAAGTGCAATTAAGGGAATAGTTATTTACTTTTGAGTTGTACTAGACCTCATGAATTAGATTCTTTATTTATTCAGTGTATGGAACTAATAATTTATAAAGTTTCATTAAATGTCACCGAATTTTCAATTACTAAATAGCTGTTCTGGGTTTTTTGGGCTAAAATCTTTATAATTTATTGATATTGTGAATGGCCGAATGATATTGCTCAGTTGCAGAAAAGATAAGTAAGTCCGTTATATTTTGGTACATTCATTTTCTTGAAATCCAAGTTGTGTTTCTGAATAACACAGTTGTTTTGTTTCAGCAGATATATATGCATTTATGAAATATATATAAAAATCAGGAAAATAAAGTAATAAAAAATTACCCTGAAATTATCCTTTTCTGTTGAATATTTTGACCATATTGATTTGATGAGAAATGTCTTTAGTTGCATCAGATGAAACCTTTCGATAGATTTCATCGGGGTAGAGAGGTTCATAAAGTCTTTACTCGGTCATTATTTCTTCCCTGATATTATCATTCATATTTCAGGTTATCTACTGAGATAATTTGCAATTGCGTTCAGTTATTCGAAAATTTTAAGGAAAATGTCTCATTATGGCACACTGGTGTCGATACCATTGAATTGAATATATACCAGGCAACTATCATCAAAACATGAATTAATTGTGACGGGGTTTGAATTTTATATTTCAGGCGAGTTATTAAAATAAAACAATTACTAATTAAACACGTAAAAAATATAATATAGGAGCTCTTGAACAGAGGTGGACTATTTTCGGAGGTAAGATTGCTCGGAGATAAGAAGATTTTGTAAACCACATATTTATTTATTTATTACTTATAGTTATTGGTGCACTGGAATCATTGTCGCGTTTATTTATTTAACATTCATGTGTGTTAGGGCTCATAGATATAGATGCGAAGCCCTTAAAATAAATAAATAAATTATTTAATAGTCAAGAAGGCAAAATAAAATGAGATTAAGAAAAAAAAGCGAAGTCTAAGCTTCTAAAAAAAGACAACAGTTGGAATAAAATGTTTATACATTTTTTCTCAATAATATGAACTTCCAGTAGCACTTTCTAATATGTAGGCAAATATATTGCTCGCGGGTTTTTATACTGAAGCTGTAATCATCCAATAACTAGTAGTAGTTTAGTGGGTACATTATTAACCCCTCACAGTGGACGGGCAAACAGAACTATTTTATCTCCCGTATAAACAATCTTGTTTTTCCATCATTATAGCACCAAAATTATAGTGTAGTGATCTGTAGGTGCACTATTTTTAAGTAATATGTATTTTAATCTGTTAATATTCTTTCAATAAAAAAAAAAAAAAAATTATTAACCCCTCACTAATTTGTTGAAGGAAACATTCATCCTGACCATGATCCTGACTAGATTAACGATACAAGCTTCCGATATATTCAAAATATAATCTAAAGTGCAAATCTCCTTAGCAACGGATGCAGTAAAATCCAGTAATAATATATTCCAATAATAATTCCTAATAATTCGCATAAATAAATAAATTCAAAGTAATAACTACAGATATTATTAAATCTAAGTTTAGATATTCATTTTTCTTGCAGCCTTATTTTTTCTTATTTATTCGTATGTTCTAGACTCATTTCTGTGCCCAGAGACACTTTAAAGAAATTATACGTGATACTACAATTATTATTATTAGTTCCAAATAACCGAAACAATAAAATTAATTGTTAACCATTAAACTTTAAAATTTACTCATTAGCACTCATGGCCACAGGGCCCCCACAAAAAATATTTCGACAATTAATGGCAAATAATAAGTGAGATTTTAAATGACGTTCAAGTAAGAACTTCTACTCACAAGAGGAGTATACTGCGGTGGGGTCACCGATCGGACCATTTTTTTCGGGTGATTCTACAACGAAAAATAGTCTACATGTGTCCGAGCGTTCCGCCCAATGCGCCTTCGGAGCCGAGAAATAAAATAAAATAGGTTGAAATTGCTTTATTTTTTATATCGAGTTTAGATAATGATATCGACATGATTCTTTCGCCAATTCATTTGTTTTATAGAGTAGATTAAAAGAAAAATATAATCGTTAAACAATAATTTATATTTTGTCAAATAAATTCAAAAATATGCTTACGTTTTCAAGTAAACTAGTATTATACATGTTTTTACACCAAAAATAATAGCAGATTTAACATCAGCAACCCAAAAAACCCTAATGTGGTAAATATCATCGAAAACAAAAAAATAATGATTTTTCCCAGTCTGGAAGAGACTAAAAATTTGTAAGCGAAAAAGTACCATGACATTTTGAAATTCAATATCTCGCTTTGAGATAATCAGATTTTTACGTCATTGAAATCTTTCAAAAGAAGAAAGACTCTTTTTTCTAACCGTATAAATGACTACTGTATTAACTCAAAAGGTACTTGTAAAAAATGATTCTGAAAATAAAAATAAAATTTAAACTTTTTTTGATATAACGTTAATCCTAGAACACGTAGAAACACACCGATTGAAAGGAAATGTGTCACATTTGGGCCTTTATCGACCTTCCAAGTTTGGGTTGAGTCGGGTAAATATTCTTTGAAATATGGCCGGATTGTTGAATCTATAATGAGTAGATAAATATCAGGAAGAGAACAGGCGAACCTTAAAAAAACTTTTTTTTTTTTATTTTTTGTTGATTCAGAAAGGTGTAGGTAACATGACGCTTCGCCTTGTTTCTCTGTTTCATCTTTAGTCCTCTAACAGTTTCAATTTAAAGTGAATAGCACCATCATCTATTAAAAATTCAATGTCCGATTTCTAGAGTGAATTCCGGGTCAGAAACCCTCATCACTCGTACAAATAAAAATTAAAACAATGAATTTCAATTGCATACTTTTTCAACCAGGTTTATGAATCGGCATTCTGTAGAGTAAACATCCGAATTTCGGGATTCGCCCTTTCTCTTCCAAGGTACTGATACATCTGCCAAACCAATTTTAGCTGAACGGATATGCAAAATTATAGGTACTCTTGAATACATCCTTTCAATTATAAACTATTCATTTTTATTAAAATACAGTTATTTGATGCATCTTCAGGGACACTAAGACAAGTAAAACAAAGTATACAGCCTAACCACAGGAAGATGAACCATCTGCTATAAGGGCTACGGCCAAAGTCTGGTTTGAGTTCGCTTTTACAATAAGAAAAGTTTGAGCTATTTTCTCGATACTCGATCGACACAAAAAGGTCACTCAATGATGCCTCGAGGTGCTATTTCTGAAAAAGTTACCTGGCCCCGGGGGAAGGGGGGGGCGATTCTTCTCCCCATTATACAATTTAAAGATAAATAGAGGATCGGAGATGTTCGCTCCGAGGTCTATCTCTATTAGAGCAGAACCATCTCTAGGATAATGGCTATGATAGCCGTACTTATTACAGATCCGAATTAGGTTTTCTATTATTTCGGGGTTGGTGTAAGTACATGGCGCCCTCCCAGACGGCGACCAGTGGGTAATTGTGAACACGGGTTATAGCAATCAGATTGTCCACCAGACGCGGCACTACAAAAAGAAATGATTTTTTCAGAAATGATCGGCTATGTACCGTCTAGTATATTGCAACTATAATCATGTGAAAGCACTATTCAAGTCCGATTAGATATATGTCTATAAAATAAACTGTACTAAAAAAGGAAGTACATATGATTTACCAATCTTTAAAACACACCTAATCTTTTAGCACTCCAGAGGAATGTGGGTAATAAGGTTCCTTTCTAGAAAGGAATCTACTTATTTATGTTCCATTAGTGCAAAAAAACTAATTGTTTTGGTCCAAAATAAAAATCATGTTTGTTGTTGTTGTTTGTTGTCTAGAAAGAGTTATTAACAATTCTCTTAAAATCTTCGATGCAACCGACAGAATATACATATATAGCATTCTTGAGTATTCAAGTTGAACCTTGGTACTTATCCGAAGTGCGATTAGTAAAGGAATAGTAGCAGCTATCGGTAGGTTTTGATCTTTCGTTAAAAATATAAAATAAAATCTCAAAGAGAAGCGCCACATATGGAAACTGACAGTTTCCTAAGCGGAAGGGACCCTCCCGTCATCGCGACGCTCAATCTAGGAAAACACTATTACCAATATATTCCTTATTTTTTACACTTTCGTGGTTTTAAGCACTTATTACTCCGACTGACATCGCCCCATCAAAATTTGCTACAGAATCATTTTTGTGGAGAATTTAGTAAGCTCTTGAATTGTTGTATTGTACTTACCACTTTTTAAACTGTTTTGAAGATATTGAGGAAAATATACGAAGTTCCCAAAACTTTTCATGTCTGTTAATAAAATATTTTATTCTCACCCTTCTTTTACTCCAAACGTAACCAAAATTTCAACATATTAGTGTTGATGAAATTCAAACATGGAGAAAATGTTTCAACTGAATCCAATAATTCTAGGTACCAAAATTAAAGACAAAAAGAACAGTTCGAATAAGCGAAATCAATTACTTTAAAGTTTTAAGCACTTATTTCTCCGATTGACATCGCCTAATCAAAACTTTTATCAGAACCTTTTTTGTAAAGCATTTAGTAAGCTTTCTAAAGTTAATTTTTCGTTTACCAAGATTCTCAACCTTTTTCGAGATATTAAGGAAAGTATACAAAGTTACCAAAACTTTTTATGTCTGTTAATAAAATATATTATTCTAACCCTTCCTTAACTCCAAACGTAACAAAAATTTCAACATATTAGTTTTAATGAAAGTAGAACATGCAGAAAATGTTTCAACTGAATCCCATGATTCTAAGTACCCAAACCAAAAACGGTGTTCAAAAACTATTTTTCCAATTTTCTCGAAAACGGTTAAAGCTAGCGCCTTGAAAATGGTTTCATTCGTTTTCCTAGCCCAAGAAGCCTATAAGAAGAGTACTTACAAGCTTATGAACTCAAAAACGTAAGCGTTACGATTATTTTTGCGCGAATTTCACCCCAAACGCCATCTTCCAGTGGGCGGATTCTGCTGGTTAACGAACTTGACCTTTCAAATTAGACGAACGATTTTTGTACCAAATGTCATCAAAATCGGACCATTCGTCCATTCGGGAGCTAGAGAGACTGGGAGCTAGGGAGAACAAACAAATATATATATATATATATATATATATATATATATATATATATATATGTATATATATATATATATATATATATATATATATATATAAATATATACATACATATATATAAAAATTTGAACCACCGTCATTTTCGGTCTCTAGGGGTTCTGAAACGCAAAATTTTCTAGTCGGCACTTCCGGATTGTTTGATGAGATCAACCTTATAAGCGGGGTTCCTCCCTATGAAGGGAGGGAGGAACCGGGCTAAAAATTCATTACAATCCGATCAGCCGTCTGTGTGCACTATACAAACTAGCTTGCGGACTGAATATGAAGAATTTTAATATTTTTTCGATCTAGAAAGAATCCTATAACACCTTCTTGAAATAATCGATACAACCTGTTGGATACCAAAAATAACCGCCGTAATAACCTACATTAAAATCTATATCTGACTAATTTTATCTGTCTTAACTTTATAGTTTTACAATATGATCTATTCCGTGGAAAAGTATTTATGTTTTTTTAGTGGTCACATTCTACCATGTTACCATGATTTCTTAATGTTTAACGAGATAATTAACAATATACTTGAAAAGCCAAAACTCCTCATGTCTCAGTGCAGAATAATATTTCTTTCTTTCTTTTCGAAACGTTACTATTTTTCTCAAAAACGGTTAAAGATTTTGCATTTAAAGTAGTTCCGGTCGATTCCCAGCGTATATAAACAAATTTGTACAATCTTTTTTTTCGTTGCCTAAAGCTTATAAGAAGTCCACATTCTTAGTCTGTAATATCTTAAGCGGGTTTCGCTGTTTCAGCGTGAGAAGAAACAAATTAAAGTTCCATCATGGGTGCCTCCTTATTGCTGTACTGAAGAAACTTTTACCTCAATCCCTACTTCTCAATCATTATGAGAATGGGTATCATGAAGGCTTGTCGAACGAATCAAGTAACACCAATTGCAACTGATTTATTATCAATTTCCTTATTTAAGTTTTCATCCTTCCAGGAAAATCTCCTTGTGGTTAGCTATCGGTTGCTTACATAATTATTTCACGTCGTGACAAGGTTTAGGGGGGAACTCTTTTACAGCAGATGATTGCGGTTTGTGCATTAAATCTTTAATCAGAAAGCCTAGTTTAAAATGTATGAGGTAAACCTGCGGTAACTTATACATCCATCAGCCATAGATTATAGATGGTTTCCCTGAACTCCGATTTATGTTGATTCCTTAATTTCTCTTGAAGAAGACCGCCTTTCGAAGGAACTCAAAGATTTCTAGAAACACTAGTAATCTGTTTTGATTTTTTTTTTTAAATACTTATGGGTTTTATAATTATTTAGTAGTAGGTAATAAGTTATAACCTTCTTTTATATATATATATATATATATATATATATATATATATATATATATATATATATATAATTATGTGTAATTGAAAATTTACGGAATATTGGTCAATGTTTAATGGAAGAGGAAGAAAACTGTTAGAGGAATGGTTAGACAGGAGTTACTAGACCTTAGCAAACCCTTCACAAATCGTCGATACAAATGCAAACTAACGAATGTGAAAATCACCACTTTCAAGTGTGAAAATACTTTTATTTATTACTCTGGGGCAGTCAAATAGTAGGCAGATTCGACCTTTTGACAGTGGTTACATCCTCCTTTCACTGTAGATTCGAGAGTTTGCCATCCATCAGTCCAACAGCAATCAGTAAAGAATTAAAATGAAAAATGCGTTTTTTCACATTTGATACTTTGCATTTGTATCGACGATATAGTCGGCCAAATCTTGTTTTCAAGCATTAAAAAAAGAAAAGAAAAGAAAAGGCATCTGCCCTACCCTGGCTAGAAAAGAGTGGTGACCTATAGATAACCCGTAAGTAGACATAAAAATAATAATATTAACGTTTTAAAAATTCGTTGTTCAATAATATTCGAAGATTTACAAACATAGATATGGCCTCATATATGCAATAAACACTCATGTTTGTGTATGCATGACAAATATGCGTTTATTTTATATGACATAGCGAATTTGTTTCAAAATCCGTGAATATTGTCTCCAAACATTAATTTTAATATTATTCGGTAATACTATCTACAATGGAACACATTAATGTGTTACGTGCTAAGTTGCGGAGCAGTGCTTAAATATATAAATAAAAGGATATCGTTAAAAATGTTATTAGTATCGGTTAGTTATTTAATTGGATCCGAACATATCTATGGTTATACAAAAGGCAGGAAGCGCATTGAAATATAGGACTTAAAAACGACTTTTATCGTTGCATAAATAGATGTTATTATCGATAACTATTTTCGCTTTTCTTGCGATTTCAATCCTTCAGGATGACTATAAGACGCTATGAACCAGCATTGTGATCAAAAGTTAATTTGTTCTTCAATTCCCAGATACAGTGGCCTTTAAATTCGTTAGTTTGCTTGAGCGATAATGGTTATTCAGCAGATGTCTTCAAATGCAGATTGCGGAGATAGGAGTTATACTATATATACATATTGTATGTCCTAAGTCATTGTAGGTATAATAAATAGTTTTTTTCTAAGAAGTAATCAATTTTCCCCAAAGTAATTAAATCAATGAAGAAAAAATATAAAAAGTCCGAGTCGCAGGAATTGCGTCATCTTAACGCGTTCCTGTCCTCAATATTTCTTCTTACGTATATACATATAAGTATATATCCGAAAAACCACAAATAAATAGAGTTTTTTTTTGTTTTTTTCATAATAGATTTGACTTCGGAAAAGATTTCAACAGACTCTTCACGTTCACTTAGGTACTTATAACGTGTTTAGCTAGAAACTTAGTAACCCAGGTACGGTTTTGTTCGAATTTTGCCAAAAAAAAACATGTTCCGGCAGACGGATTCTGCTGTATAACGAACTTCACAAAGTATTTTTGTGCCAAATTTCATTAATATATATAAATTCGTTACTTTCGTGATCCATGGGTTCTGAAACGTTATGTTTTCTAGTCGGCACTTCCGGATTGCGTCATGAGGTCAACATTATAAGCGGTCTGCATACCTAGGGAAGGGATAAAACACGCCAAAGACAAGGGAAGAAGTCCGAAACAAATTGCTCGTAAACTGTAGTTATTCAGTAGTATAATTATCTGTGCTAAAACTAATTATAAAGTAGCCGAACAGACTAACTACGAGTTCAGAACAGAGAGAATATTATCAGCTTTATCTTGATCTATTTCAGGATGAGATGAGAAATGATGTGAAAATTAAATTGAGTTCGTTGAACTATATTTATAACGAAGATCCATTAGCATACACCTTCTTAAGGCCATTGGAATGGCGCTGGGGCAACATTTATTATTTTAAAAAAGTAGAATTCTTATCAGTCAGTCTGTCTGCAAGATTGTAAAGTGTAATTTAAGAATGTAATTATCAACTTATAGTAATAATATGAATATTTAAATAAATTATGTTTTACTTTATCTTTATGTTTTATTTGCATAGGGTCGTAGGGGAGTGCACGACATGCCCTTCACCGATTCCAACGAGAATTTTTGCCTGTGTAGTACTTAACTAGAAAAAGGTTAAAGCGATAATACGCACTTCTCAAGCATTCAGCTGAAAAAAAAAAAATGTTGAAACGTTACCTGGCGAAGGTTACGTTTTGAAATTCAATATCTCGCCTTGAAATAACTCGACATTTACGTCCTTGGGCTTTTTGAAAAGAAGAAAAGTTCTTTCTTCGAACCATATAAAGACTATTATACTATCTCGGGAAATACTTGTGGGAAATGGTTCTCAAAATAAAAGTCAATTGTAAACGTTTTTTCATATAACGTCGATTCCAGAACAAGTAGAAATACCCCAATCGGACGAAAATCGGACTTTAGAACCTTTATCGACCCTCCGAATTTTATTTGAATCGGGTAACTGTTCATTGCAATATGGCCCAATTTTTCAATCTTAAACAAAATTTTAAGGGTCAGGCCTTAGCGAAATTAAAAATACATTCTTTTTTTTTATTTTTGGTATCTTCCCAAAATTTTAATATAGGGTTTTTTAATGTGCTAAAATCAAACCTGACATCCATTTTTAAATCAAAAATTATTTTACATACCTACTCGACTCTATAGAAACCATCATTTTGCCAAAATATTCCATACCTACCTTTAAAAAGTTATCCATTATAAAAAAATATCATATTTAAAAACGGATGTCAGATTTGTTTTTAGCACATTTAAAAAAAGCCCTATATTAAAATTTCCGAAAGGAATAGGAGTTATGTCCAACTTTCTGTTTTGTAAGGTATACATATTTTCCATTAAATAAGAAAGTATTGCTCAAAAAATGTTCAAGATAATAAAATTCCCATTATGCCATCATAATGCAGACAAAATTTTCTTCAAGAAGATTGTGATTTACTTTACTAAATTGATAGAAGATAAATTGTGGAAGTCCAATAACGCAATTTTGTGTTTCTCAATGAATTAGAGATATCTCGCGAATTGTTTCCTCACCCCCCTCTCCCCTAGCGGTTTACTACTTACAGGAAAACTTCTATAATTAATAAGTTCATAAATAAAACTTTTATATCAATTTGAAGAATCACGTCGAAAAATTTCATAAACTTTCGTTAACACGATACACACTAAAGTTTTATGTTTTTTCCTCGCGAAACGTGGCATACAGCATTCCCCCTAGAAAATGATTGAACGAGTTCGTTAACTAGCAAAATAGGTTCATCTGGAGGGGGGTTAGCTCCGGACCCAAAGTAGTTATTCGCCCATAACGGCCGCAATTATTGTTGTATTGCAACGAAACTCGGTATTCGTTGTGTGAATATTAATAGAAAAATGTGTTCTAAAATAAACTATATCGGTTCATTAGGAGGGGGAGGGGGTTTACTCCGGAAACACATAAATATATATATGACCAGCAGAATCCTCCGGAAAAAATCGTAATGCTTACGGTCTTACTTTTCTAGGCGTCCAGATTCACTTTTTATGGAGTTTCTAAAGTAGGGAATCGAATGTAACCATTTTTAAGGCGGTATCTGTTACCATTATCGAGAAAAATAAATATACCTAACTAGTTTTCCTGCCATATTTTCATTTCTGCTACTTTGGAAAGACTTATTTAATTGAAACTATTTCTAGATGATTGAAATTCATTCAAAGTAAAGTATTTAAATTTTGCTTGCCTTTGGAGATATGGAAGAATAAGAAAAGAAATGTATTA
The DNA here is from genome assembly GCA_946811695.1 of Gonocerus acuteangulatus. NCBI lineage: Eukaryota > Metazoa > Arthropoda > Insecta > Hemiptera > Coreidae > Gonocerus > Gonocerus acuteangulatus. The sequence continues at coordinate 99,186,011 of OX328123.1, read as the reverse complement.
ACAGATATGTGCAGTTCTGAAATGTTCAAATGTTTTCACATAAGATTACCCGATCACACTACTGTTTACACAGCAGAACTACACGCAATCCTTTTAGCACTCAAAAACATTGAAGATACAGACACGGACGACATAACAATATGCACTGACTCATTAAGCTCCTTACACTCAATGACAAACATTTACAGCACACACCCTATTGTCATAGAGATTTTTACACAATTATTCCAACTACAAACAAAGAACAGACATATCACTATGTTTTGGTTACCTGGACATGAAGGGATTTCACAGAGCACTACAGTAGACTTACTAGCGAAAACTGCAACTCAAAGACCTACACCTAACCTGAACAAAATGACAGCAACTGACCTATGCAAACTAGCTGAAAATAAGACAGTAAACGACTGGCAGACAGAATGGACTAACTCTCAAAGCAAACTGCGGGAAATAAAAAATACAATAATACCCTGGTCAAGAGAAAACCTAACAAGACGAGACCAAGTTATTATTACAAGACTTCGCTTAGGACACAGTTTACTAACGCACTCCTATCTAATGCAACGACAAGACAGACCTGTATGCGCATGTTGTAACGAGACATTAACAGTTAAACACATACTTACTGACTTCAGATTACGAGACTACCTAACAATTCCTCACGACTTACACGACTTACTTGCCGAAAATAGTCCACATATTAACACCATACTAACTCACTTAAAGACAATTAACCTATATTCAAAAATCTAGCATTATCTCCAATTTACCTCCTAAAGTTAATTTAAAATAATGAACGAAATAGCCTTTATAAAATCATTTAAATTTTTAAGAAATTAAGTTAATTAACCTACATTTAAAAATAAAGCCCTATCTCCAATATAATCTTACCTCTTCTACCCTCCCCCCCCCCCCACTTTTTTTCCCCCCTCTTCACACTCTATTTAATATCTATCATATTACCGTATTGTTATTGTGAAATATATTATATAAAACATGTTATTGTTATTATTAATTAGCTCACTAATGTACTAGCTATACTCATAAAATGTACTGACTTGTTATATATACAATGTGCAAAAAGCATTTTGTAATATCTTGATGTATGTTAAAGAGCAAGTCGCCAAAAGTTGCGAAACTCTTAATAAATAAATATCAAATATCAAATGTTTTCCTAAATATCTCGAAAGCAGTTGGGAATCGTGTTAACTGGATGGCCACCATTCGAAAGCTTACTAAATTTACTACAAAAACTGTTCTGAATAGCATAATCTTATTCGGAGAAATCCGTGCTTAAAAATCGAGAGTTTCGGGTTCGTTCTTTTAAACGTGTTTCTCATTTTCCAATTATTTTAAATTTCATTGAAGAGTAAAATGAGTATTTTAGTAAAAACAGATAAGAGATATGACACACATTAGTTCATTCAATGTTTTCTTAGAGCGAAAGTCGTTTAGGCGGACGGAGTAATTTCCTCTTATGATACTGTTAGTTTCCTGTAAGCCACAACAGGAAACTCTTTCAGATTTCATTTTACATTTTTGTAAGTGTTTACATTTTTCACAAAATTTCAAGACAAAACAATAACTATTTCTATTCTAAGAACAGAAACGCGCTAATATACCACAATTCCTGAGAGTCAGACTGTTTTTTTTTTTTTTTTTTAATTATAGCTATACGCGTGCTCTAATATAATATATTAAAAGTTATTCAAAGCTGCAATTAAGACTCATAAATATTATATTGTCCATATACGAATGTAATTGATGTAAATTATGGCGAATTGCAATTTTTCTCAACTCTGCAGTTCACAAAATATTTTAAATGATATATAATTAGAAGCCTGCGATAAATATATGTTGTTATATCAGATCCGGAGGCATTTCACTCCTAAAATGACTACTTGGAATCTTATCTGTTCTGTAAATGAGAGTCCATCTTGTAATTGCTGAGTTGATGTACTCACGCAATTCCTGTATGCCTTAGTAATGGCATATTGTAACACATAAAACATATACATATCTAATGATGATAGCATATTTTATTAACTGGATGCTAATTACCTCCGTATACTGTGCTCTGGACTGGAAAGGCATTGGGGAGTTGTCATAAGGACATTCTAATTTATTCATTATTAAATGGCGCTTTAGTAGTCGACATTGTATTATATTGTTATAATGTTGTCGACGTTACGAGCAGATTCTGTATTCATACCTGAGTCTGGGCATTAATGCATTCTTCCGTTATAGCAGAGTTTAGTTCAATGCTAGATTTTCGATGTTTGGTACAATAAGTACTTTTTGGAGCCCCGGTCGCAATTTCACAACTAGGCAAGAGATAAAACGTCCTACAGGCAGGACATTCCTAGTCATATTGTGTGTATCTCTATATAATGCTTACTCCTGGTGATATATATATATATATATATATATATATATATATATATATATATATATATGTGTGTGTGTGTGAAAACGATAGTGGCCATAGTTCTTGTAGATAAATATTTTAATCCCATAGCAAACGGTTGAACAAGTTCGTTAACTAGTAAAATCGGTCCAACTGGAGGGGGGTTTACTCCGGACATAAATTACTAATTTGTTCAAATCGGCCCCAATTTTTTTATTTGTTTATTTTTATATCACTATAAAACTTCGTATACGTCTTGAGTATTTAATAAGAAAGAGATAGAAAAAAAAAATTAACAAAATTGGGCGAATAGGAGGGGGGAGTTACTTTGGACACAAATTCCTAATTTTTGCCGCAATGCAATTAATTTTATAATGCGCAGAAACTCGATATACGTCTTTAGTATCTAAAGAGAGAGATGTGTTGTACAAATAAACTAAATCGGTTAAATTAGTGGGGGGGGGGGGGGTATACCTCCCAGCTTAGAAGGAAACCCCGCTTTTGAGGTTGGATCAAAACAAAGTTACATATCGTCTGAATGTGTTTGGAGGTTAGGAAATTTTAGAAGAAAACGTTTTATTAACAGACATGAAACGTTTAGGAATCTTCATGTATTTTTTTAAAATATCTAAAAAACGGTTGGGAAATCGTTGGGAGAACAATGGCCATTCGAAATCTTACTAAATATTCTACAAAATTGGTCCTAAAGCAATTTTTGGAGGGGCAATGTCAGTCGGAAAAATAAATGCTTAAATCCTCGATAGTCTTATTAATTTTGATCATTTGAGCGGGTCACTGTTTACCTCACTTTTTAATTAGTTGTATTTTTTTAAATTCCATGTAGCCGTTAAATGATTATTTTAGTAAAACAAGGTAAGAAAATGAGGAACGAATTAGTAACAGTGTTTTACAAAAGCGACGCAGTTACTGAAAGTCGGGTTATTTTTTTTTTTTTTTTTTTTTTTTTTTTTTTTTTTTTTAAACGTCCACTTCACAGTAAATTCAAATAAATGTATTAAGAACAGGTCATTATAAAATTTTAAATTAAAAAAAAAAAAGTTATTAAACCAGTATTCTAAATATGAGGTAAAAACAACCGCTAAGAACGAAAGCTTTATTAATAACAATAATACTTCCAAGCGAAGAAGCATTGAGTGGGCTACCAGGACAGAGTGTGGTATTTCTGACTTGTTAATGTTCGAAGAGGATGTACCACGAAAAGAATAATCTCTACACATAAAAATCACGTGTCTGTCTGTTTGTTCCTTATACAAATCTACACCGTTTGACCGATTTTTAACAAACTTGGCACACAGGTAGGTCTTGATACGGGAAATCTCCTAGGCTAGGTCGAAATAGTCAAATTTCAAAATTTGGTCAAAAGATCAAACGTTTTGTTGAAACAAAATTGGCTACACTGATCCATTCAGATTCTGACGGCCATTTTGAATCGACAGCAATTTTGAATAACGTCTCAAATTTATTTATTGATGTTCTTGATAATTGGAATAACTCAAACTCATTGATGACTTTACATCATTATATTATCATGTAGTGCAGTTTATTTCAATTTTATATATCAACAGTCACTGTCTCACTACGGAGCGCTGGCCTTTCTTTGATAAGAGCTATCTACTCGCAGGCTGTGGTGCTAGCCTCTGTCGGCTGTTTTATGAATTGCTGTGGTGCTGGCCTCTGCCGTCTGCTTTCTGAATTACTTGACAGATATAAACAAATTCACACGATTTCACCGATTTTAACGTAACTGGGTATGCAGATGTAGATCTTGATACAGGGAGAGTCATAGATAGAAAGTAGGTGGCACGACGGCATGGCACGACGGGTAACAGCTAGAAGTTTATAAGAACAGAAAGTAGGTGTAGCATGGCACGACGGGTAACAGCTAGTAGTTTATAAGAACAGAAAGTAGGTGTATCATGGCACGCTGGGTAACAGCTAGTAGTTTATAAGAACAGAAAGTAGGTTTAGCATGGCACGCCGGGTAACAGCTAGTAGTTTATAAGAACAGAAAGTAGGATTAGCATGGCACGACGGGTAACAGCTAGTAGTTTATAAGAACAGAAAGTAGGTGTAGCATGGCACGCCGGGTTACAGCTAGTAGTTTATAAGAACAGAAAGTAGGTATAGCATGGCACGCCGGGTAACAGCTAGTAGTTTATAAGAACAGAAAGTAGGTGTAGCATGGCACGACGGGTAACAGCTAGTAGTTTATAAGAACAGAAAGTAGTTGTAGCATGGCACGACGGGTAACAGCTAGTAGTTTATAAGAACAGAAAGTAGGTGTATCATGGCACGCCGGGTAACAGCTAGTAGTTTATAAGAACAGAAAGTAGGTATAGCATGGCACGCCGGGTAACAGCTAGTAGTTTATAAGAACAGAAAGTAGGTGTAGCATGGCACGCCGGGTAACAGCTAGTAGTTTATAAGAACAGAAAGTAGGTATAGCATGGCACGCCGGGTAACCGCTAGTAGTTTATAAGAACAGAAAGTAGGTGTAGCATGGCTCGCCGGGTAACAGCTAGTAGTTTATAAGAACAGAAAGACTCCACAATGATATGAGTCATTATAGTTTGTAATGGCAAATATAAAATGTTTCAAAGTGCTAAGCTTACAAAAATCAAGCGAACCGTGAGGCCTACGATGCTGCTCAGCAACGGATCCAGAAATAAAAACAGCGATTACAAACGCATCCAAGTTGTAAACCAAACTACAAACGAACTATTACAAAGTCATTATTCATCTTGACGTAATAGATATCTATCGGCACCAAAACAAATAGCCGTAAAATGCTAAGGTTAAAATCCCATTAGAGGTCATTAGACTTCTCACAGCTGCGAAAAGGTCATTTAGACAAACATTTTACAGGCATAAAGTGTTTTAGAGAATGGCTTTTGGCAAAAAATGCAAATAGAAAAGAAACCAGAAGAGGATATAACTCTTCACCTCACACCTCCCCGTGGTCCATTGGCTTGGATTCTCAAGCAGGAGGTGCTGGTTCAAGTCCCGCCGCATAGTGGGGCCAAACAACATTTCCTGTTTCTAAAAAGGCTACAGCCTCTAAATCAAAATCGATTTCAAGGCATTTTTTAGCACATTCCTCCGAAGGAAAGTAGCTATTGAGGTTGCACTCATGACGGAATTTTTGGGAAATTTCTTCGAATCTTTATCGATCCTACCTAGTTGACACCGAAAATGACCCCCGTTCAAATTTATATTTATATATGCTCATATAGAGTTATATATGTGTCCGTTAACACGATACAGGCCAGAGTTTTTGTTTTTTCGCCACGAAACTTGGAATGTAGTATTCTTCCATCAAACGATTGAACGAGTTCGTTAACCAACAAAATCGGTCCATGTGGAGGGGGGGGGGGAGTTTACTCCGGAGCCAAAGTAGTTATTTGCCAATGACAGCCATAATATTTGTTATATTTTAACGAAACTCGGTATTCATTGTGCTCAACTGAAGAGAAAAATTTGATATAAAAATAAACTAAATCGGTTGACTAGAAGGGGGGGGGGTTTACTCCGGACAGAAATTACTAATGTCCTTATACCGGTCGTAATTTCTGTTGTATTGTAAAGAAACTCTTTATACGTCCTGGCTATCTAATAAGAAAGAAGTGATATGAAATTGAACTAAATCGCTCTATTGAAAAGGTGGGGGGGGGGGGTGTTACTTTGTACTATGTTTGAATTGAATTCTTCCGCCAAACGTAGGTTCGCGAAACTCATCAAGATCAATAGATCTAAATGTGAAGCTTTGTGTATTTAGTACGTAGTGTAGTACCACGCATACACAAAACTCTGGAAGGAAATTAATTACAAAATTAATAATTGAAACAGCTGCTCATAAAAAATGCAAAAGAGTAAAACAATTTATGTTTTTATTTTATTTATCTATATAGGTTATTTTAAGCAAATTATTCAGGAATGCACTCGACACTAACCAATTATGAGGAAAGTGCTTAGTTATGCAGCTCCTGCGTGACGGACTTTCTTAAATGTAAGCTAATAAAATTTAAAGGTAAAAATGCAGTTTCACGCCCTCCAAACGAGTTGGATTGACTGGGGGTTTTTTTATCTTCTTGAGCGAGCGTAGCGAGCGGAAACGCATAGCACGTATGCCCTTAAGCGACAGGTGGCGACGGGTGAGGATGCCCTTAAAACTAACAATATTTTTGAATAAATGGTTTCTGAACATTTCAAATGAGAGTTCTCTGTTTCCCAATGTTACATATCTGCGCATGCGCGTGTTTACAAATACGCTGATGACGCCTAGTTTTATAACCTTCCTAACTTTAGTGCTTAACATTATATTCTATTAATTTTAGCGAGTTGGATTGACTGGGGTTTTGTTATCTTCTTGAGCGAGCTGAAACGCATAGCATGTATGCCTTAAAGTCGTCACAAATTTAGTTGTTTACATTAGCTCTCATAACCTGCATAACAGTGAACTTAAGTGCTTAATAACTTCTTTCCTAGTTGAATGCGAAGGTTTTTTTTATCGTATTCGTGTTCAGTGCATCAAAATATGTTATTGTACAAAATTTGAAAGAAATCGGTTTGGAGGGCGTGAAACTGTATTTTTACCAATTTAAAACAACTTTGTCTAGCCAGATTTTTGTTTTTTGTTTCCTTTCTTTATTAAATTACGTGTAAATAATTCAGGAACTTTTACAATTGAACCAAAAAATAATATTTTATTTTTCATCTAACCTAATTTCAGCACTGATATCGTTGAAATTAAACATTCAAATCCTGATTAGACTTGGAAAAAATGAATATATATTTTTAAAGCATTCAAAAATCATATTATTTCAATTGAATCGATCCATGCAAAAAGAACTTCATGAACTTCTGACTGCAGTCCATTTTTTCCCAATATGAGTTCCGATAATATTTTCGTTAGTATGAGTAATGAATTGTTTGTATCTAAAGGTAACTTCACATTTCTATGTTAAAAGGACTTCAATCCAATACATAGTTGCCATAGAAACATAGTCCTAATTTTATTATTCCATGTAGAAAGGGTTTTATCAAAACTACTGATTTCGGACTGAAGCTCTTTTTGCATGGATCGATTCAATTAATCTCTTTATTAAATTAAGATAAATTTACATTATAAAAGTGTATCCGTTATAAAATCCGTTATAAAAGCGGGATATGATAACCAAAAGGTTGTTGGGTCTGTTTGCGAAGACCACATCCAGTTACTTGTGAAGTATCTGCAGTGATTATAACAGTGATTCAGCTTTTCAATTGGCTATTCGTATGGGCAATTATTTTGGTTGTTGCTGGTAGTAAAGTAACCTTTAACACTCAAGGCAATCCAACTCGCAAAAATTATAAGAATTCTATTAATTTTAGCGAGTTCGATTGAATAGAGTTTTGATATCTTCTGGAGCGAGCGTAGCGAGCGGAAACGCATAGCACATATGCCCATAATTCGAAATAAATATAAAATATAAGTATGTTATAGGACCACCGGACTACAAAATCGGTGAGGAGGCCTCTAAACTTCACAATTACCATTGATTTTTACAATATTAACCTTTTTATTAATAAATATTGCTTGTTGAAATATATTCTGCTTATTTTCATTTATGCTTTACAAGCCTAAAAGTATTACATACAAATACAAGTTATCTAACGGTTAGTTAAAACCACATTTTATAAATATAGTAGTATAAAAAAGTTACTTTTAGTAGTGATTGCAGTGATTTTAAATACGTTTCATTACTAAATTAACTTTTGATTACTATATTTATATAATATGGTTTCTAACTTTTGATAACATGTAAAGGAGGAATAGATAACCTGCAAAGAATCCTTAAGCTAATCAGTAAGTACCAAAATCGCTGTTTAAAATCACGACAGATGCTTCAAAGTAACTGGATGTTATCTTCGCAAACAGACTCAGGTTGTTTTCTCTTAAAAACATAAATAAAAACACAACTTTAAGGGCAAAGGGTATTTCTAAACAGAAAAATAATTCTAAATTATTTTTTATCCAACTATTCCTGTAATAATTCCACTAATACATATACAGGAAGGCTAGTTAGCCTAACAGGAGTTCATTAAGGGATGAGATAGGTCTCAGTTGGAGTAAGACGATATCTTAATTTCCCATTATTGTTGTCACTAAGCTGTAGATGTGTGCACCTCATTCTCTAGTGGAGGGGAAGCTGTCCGACCAATCAGAATTAGCCCCGCCCCCTTGCACCCGCCTTCTTGGCGCGTTCACCATCTCCATGGCAATAGCCTTACTTTAGGCTTCCTTTTTCCACGCATAATTTCATTTACCCAGAAACGTTTAGTTGTTGTTGTTTTTTTTTTCGTTTATTCCTTCTCTTTTCAATGCCTTCTTCTTATTTTTGAAAATAATTGTTCAGTCTGTCGGAATCCGAGCGTGGTTCCCATGTGAAATAAATCAAGGAAGGGCTCTCAATGAAATGAATCAACCAACAAGAAAGTTTTACATATATACCGTGGTATTACAACACAAGGTTATTAGGGCTTAATAACCTTGCAATTATTCGCCCAAATAAATCTACATCCTATCCATATACACCGCATAATAGAGGAATGTCCAAAATAGAAAAAACATACAGGATTCTAAACATATCAAAGATTGCAGTGGAGGCTTTTTCAAGGACAAAATAATTCACACCCTAAAAATCTGTAACAAATACGAAAGGCTATAAATGACTATCCACTTACAGTTAAATGTATCATTAAAAATTAATATTATTTTTTTAAATTTATAAATACATTATAACGTTTATGTGTATGAGTTTTGTGTGTGTATACATAACTTAATTTTAAATGGTGACTGTTCACTTATACCTAAACATTAGATCAAGATGCATACATGTATATATATATATATATATATACATATATATACATATATATATATATATATATATATATATATATATATATATATATATATATATATATATATATATATATATATATGGGTGTGTGTGTAGACTTAAGTTGTAATTATCTAAAAGTTATATACATATATTTGTAAAAAAAAATAAATACAAAAATGAACTATGTATATATATATATATATATATATATATATATCTTGATCTAACGTTTATAAGGTAAAAGTGATCATTAAAAATTAAAACTTTTGTTTTAAATTATGTATGTATGTATATATATATATATATATATATATATATATATATATATATATATATATATATATATACAATGTATTTATAAATTTAAAAAAATAATATTCATTTTTAATGATACATTTAACTGTTGACTTATTAAAATAAATAAGATTAAATACTACTTTTGTGGAAGCCTATTTCATGACTTTTTCATGACTCGAAATGCAAATTTCATGCCCATTAAAAAGAAAATAATTTCACTTGGAATGGAAAAGCCTTAGTTTATTTGTAGCCTTACGCAAATACCCGAGGTATCTATAAACATGAACTTTACAGACATTTAAAACAATTAATAAAACTGTATAAAGTGTACATCATTAAAGAGAATAAAAACATTAATTTTAAATGTGAAGAAACGGTGATACTAAAAATTTTAGAATGACTATGGAGGCTCACAAATACTGAGTAATGTTAGCATAATTACAAATGTACACAATTTAGTAAATTCAAGTGTACTCAAGTTCAATATTTAATTCTGTATGAAAAACTCTGAATATGATTAAAGAAAAGTAGATCTAAATAATGGATAATGTGTTAATGCCACAACAAAGGAAGAAAGATAGAAATAGAATTGCGTCTCCGAACAAAAACAGCGACAATTACGCATGCTCGGAAGTCCCGAGATGACGTTAGACTCCAGTAAAACTAAAATTTCGCAACATGGTTACAAAATTCGTGCCCTATTATCAATTTTATGACGTGATTTTCAAGACTTTTTTGCCCCCCTGACACCCTGACTAAGAAAACCTCTCCCTCATCCAAGAGCATGGATATCCTGCCCTGTGACGTGTTTACATGATAGGGAGTTCAGAAACGTTAGGTTTTCGCCCCAAATACTATAAACAAGATTTGGGTGAAATATGACACCCCTAGCAACCAGGACACCGTTGGAGAGAGATACCGGCGAGATGGAATTTGAGGAACAAGATCCCAGCGAGGAAGTTTAAAGGAGGATAGGATAGTGTCTAGGTTTGGACTACCATCGTCAACAGTTCATTTATGTCAAGATTCGTCGTTTTCTGCAGTCCGTTAATAAGTGTTTTACCGATATAGTCCTATTACTTTTCGTGAACAGTGGTGTATCTTGTTTTGGAACTCCAACTATAGAAGGTGCAGGAGAAAATAAGTACTCTTTCCAAGACTTCGAATTGGGCATACACTACTAAACCATATACAGGCTATACTAAAATGACAAGCGATACTAAGTCATTTTAGTATAGCCTGTATATTAGCTTCGTACAATACATGGCGAGTTTCGTTGCAAGGAAACAAGAATTATACTCGTTACGGATGCACATTGAGAAGATGGCTTGGGCTGAGGGATTTCTGGCCAACCCTCCACCTGATGGGCAGATTTTCCTGCTAACGATATTTTTGAATTGTTTGTTATCTACATAGGCTACGCCTTTTTCCCTTCAACTAAACCATCTATTTGAACTGGCAACCTCATAGTTTGAATTGTTTTCAGCCACAGCTTTGTTTAAGAATTGATAAACATTAAACACTATCTCCCTTACCCGATATCTTGAAACTTTCCTTGGTCCTGAACGTGACATATCAGTGTTTCATTTAGTGAGCTTTCATTAAAATTACTTAAACTAATTCACATAGTTTTTTACCCTTGAGGTTATATCTTTTTACAGGGCTGCAGTTGACCAAGTTACAGGAGAAAGAACGAAGATAGTGGTGTGGCCACTATATATAATAATATATATACCAAAACTGTGAATTGTGTATTTTTTAATGATTACCTCCCATTAACAACACTTTATTAAATATCTGATAAAGTAGATAGAAAAGGGAGTGGAAAATGCCTGTAGATAGTCAGTAGCGGTGGATGATATGTATAATGAGAAAAAAAATAACACAATAATTTGTCCAATTAAAATTAATTGCCTCTAATTGTGAATAATTCCTGTAATGGAAATGATTATATCAATTCCTTCATTTTCTCCAATCATTACCCCTTCTCTTCTGTTTCCCTCATTTAGATAGGCAGCGTTTCGAATCGGCCGGAGAGTTACAACTACTAATTAACAAAAAACCCGACTTAAAAATTTAAATTTATTTTCTGATAAAGAAAATGCTGCTACACCTGTTTTTTTTAGGCCTACAAGAAGATAGTGCCAATTTCCATAATAATAGCGTCATTATAGATCTCTAAAACTAAAATGAAAGGAAGAAGATCTTGTTTCATTTTAAAGTATCTGATGAGAATTATATATATATATATATATATATATATATATATATATATATATATATATATATTATATATATATGTATATATACATACATATATACATAACGCATGTGTGTATCTTGAAAACGTAAACCTCATACTTAACACCAGATTTACCAGACCAGTCATTTTGACTAGTCGTGCAATTTCAATTCAAAATTCCTACTACATATAACATTTGCTTTCCTGTTTTGCTGATGTTATGACTTTTGTATCTATAAGTAGAGAATACATTTAATGAACTGAATGTTACTTTATATATATTAGAAACAAATATATTTTTTGTTATTGACATTTATACCAGTATCAGGTCTGGTATATCTAGTGTTAATGCTGCTACTAAACATTATATTGTGTTATCGAAAGTGTACCTGGAAGCCTACAAAGCCGTAAGCGCAACGATTATTTTCGCACGACTTTCACCCATAAAGCTCTTTTTAAGAGGCGGATTCTGCTAGTTGAACGAAATCTGTGTTATTGTACCAAATTTCATCAAAATCGGATATATAGTATAGGTATCTATTATATAAAAATGAATCGCTAAATGTGTTGGTAAGCGCAAATCTCGAGAACAACTGAACCGATTTCGCTAATTCTTTTTTTATAATATTCCTTGAACTACGAGGATGGTTCTTACGGAGAGAAAAATTTAAAAAATTGCCTGAAAAGTCTAAAAACGACCTTTTTCGGGTATTATTTACTCCCATGTTTCTCGCATGGTCAATTTTATGTTGCCTGTTCCCGTGTTGGAAAACCATCTGCTCTGTTTGTTTACGCGTCAGATAATGAAACAAACAATATCGTGTACCATTAAGTACTACAATAAAAATGAAACTACATTTAGAATAAGTAAAAATAAAATGAAATATTATAAGTAGGTATCATAATAAGATATCTGATATTGTAATTTTCATTGTGATTTTTAGTGACTATTAAAAGAATTTTAAGTGTTTTATAATTTTTATTTTTTGACATAATGTAATTGTTGACTTATTAAGTTTCTTTTTTCTTTTTTTTGTATCTTACTAGCTGACCCAGTGTCCCAAATAGCAGAATAAGTATTTTTTTAAAAAAAATAAAGAATCGACTGTTAGGCGGTACGAAGTTCGCCGGGTCAGCTAGTAAGTATATAAAATACAAATTCGAACCACCGTTATTTTCGTGATCCATTGTCTCTGAAACGTTAAACTTTATAGTTGGCCTTTCCGGATTGGGTCTTAAGATCAACTTCATGAGCAAGATTCAGAGAAAACACGCTAAAATCATTTTTCTGCATATTCTAGCATGAATACTTGGTTCCTATTAACACCCCCCCTCTATCTGTTAATGAAATGTCTCATCTACTTTAGCTTCGAGTCTGTTATTTGCTACCTCTGGACTTGCGCAGGTATTTTTCGTCATCCTATTACTAAAGTAGCATTCTTGACAGTCTTAACTACCCTAAGTATGTGTTTTACCATTATCAGTGCCAGAGAAGCGGATAACTTGTTATCATGATAATTTGTATTTATCGCTTCCTCTTCCGGCCCATACAACAAGGCGTATTGTCGAGGCTTGAGCCTAATTCTCTTTGAGGTATTATTCGTAGTAATAAACGATCACACATACAATAACTGCGTCTTTTTTATTTTAGGTAGGTACACCAGTTAATTTTTCATCTTATTAGTGATTTCAGTCACCAAGTTATATAATATTTATTGATGGTTATAGAACCTCATAAAATTTGCTACTTGAAGAAGGTAATTCGTGTGGAGGAGGAGGTATACGAAAAAAATTACCTTTTTGAGAAAATTTTAAAAACAACATTGGACCCCAAATTGAAATTTGGTTCGATATTACAAATTCTGGTAGGTAATACTTAAATTTTAAATAAATGTTTTTGTTTTTGTATATAACCTTTTTATTTCACTTTTTTCTTTTAAAATACATATGTTATTAAATAACATTATGATAAATCACTAATAACATAAAAAAGTAACTAATGTACCTAAAAAAGACCCCAATAACTGCTAGGTCATATTATAGGAGAAGGAATAAATGTACATTTATAAATATATACATATATTAAAAATCGAATAATAAACAGTCTTCTTTTTCGTACATGGCCACTGAGCACGCCAGAAGACTCTTTTTTGTAACGTTTTTTTTATAGTTTAGTCACCGCTAAAGCATATTTATGCTAAAATATATCTATCCAATGATAGTCTTCCGCTATTATCAAACATTCAAAGTATGTTACTTACAATCGTGAACTTATAAAATGAAATTCCCAACTTTAACTAATATCTGTAGCTTTAATAACCTAAAAGGTCGATAAGCTATTTAAAAAAAAAAAAAAGTATGTTACAATTGATTCACACACTACAGAGAGAATTGAAAGCCAACCCCAAGGCATGACTATTATTACGCTAGGAGCAGTGGCTATTCCTATCTACAATCTCATGTAACAATCTTATACCTGAGAGTCGATGGACAGGGTACTTAAAACATTAAAAATAGACAAAATACTAAAATATATGGTTACGAGGCAATAGCACATGGAGCCAGACGTCGATGGAGGTTCTGTACGTATCCTAATTGGAGACAAAATAGATTTAATTAGTTTTAGCGTAGTTTAGTTACGACATTGAAATAGGTAAGTAACTACATTCTCTACGTGCTGCATTCTTCCACACATATATACTCTATTACTGTTTTAACAAGTTTTAGCACTTTCCTCCGAAGGAAAGTAGCTATTGATGTTACACTCATGACGGAATTTTTGAAAAATGTATTCGAATCTTTATCGATCCTACCTATTTATTTATTTATATTGAATACAGAGCTTGCGACAGTAGCGATTCGCTCTTTTTTAGAAGTTGGCGGTAGAAACCACTAGCAAAAGAATTATAAAAGGTTACCAAAAATCCAGAATATTTTAGTGATTGAAAATTATTTTAAAATGGAAAGTGATTAAATGGGTGTATATATATATATATATATATATATATATATATATATATAGATATATAGATAGATAAACATAAACAATTAGGTACATTTTTCTAGGGAAAAAAAAAAAAATAAACTAGAAAAAATTTTAGTTTTTGAAATATTGTGTCCATTACTTTACTTCACCTTAAAACATACATGTTTTTGTAATTTCTACAATGAATGTATTCTAAATGTAATTGTAGATGTTTGTATCTTTGAGGTGCATGATTAATGTGTTTATGTGTGGACTGTCATCTGTCAGGAGTTCAGTCATGTCGTATGGCAGGTTTAATCTGTCTCGTTCTTTGCATTCAGTTAGTACGTGTTTAATAGTCAAGTTTGTGTTACAGATGGCACAAACTGGTCCGTCCTGTCTCGTCATTAAGTGACGATGTGTTAGTAACGAATGCCCGATCCGCAATCGAGTAAGGACAACCTCGTCTCTTCTGTTCGATCGGTTGCTCGAGGGCCAAACACAAACGGTATTCTTGATTTCCCTTAGTTTATTGTTTGTCATGTTCGTCCAAGTTTTTTGCCATTCATTTTGTAAGTAAGTTTTTATGTTAGTGTTTAAGTCCTGTACCGTTAATTCTTGCACGTCAACTGTACATTTTTCTGTAACTTGTTTTGCATATTTGTCAGCTTCTGTGTTCCCTGAGAAGTCCATATGTGCGGGTATCCACAGAAGCACTACTTGTATGCTGTAAGTTTGTAAGTCGTGTATTTCTTGAAAAATTTCTGTCAGTAGTGTGTTTGTGTCGTATACGTTGGTAAGGGAGAGTAGAGAACTTAGGGAATCGGAACATATAATAAATGTCGTATTTGGAGTTATTGTAATATTTTTCAGTGCCAAAAGTATTCCCTGTAATTCCGCTGAAAAACGGTTGATTTATTGTTTATTTTAATGCCAAATTTCGAATTTCCTATGATAGCTGCTGATCCAGTGCCTCCTCTAGATTTTGATCCGTCTGTAAATGGTAGGATTGCATCTGGATACAACGATAGAAGATAGTTAAACTCATTGTTGTAAAAATGTTTAGAAAGAGGGCTAGTTTTTTTGAATTTTGATAATTTTAAGTTAATTTCTAAGTTATTTATTCTCCACGGTAAGTAAGTCAGCGGGCGTAGTGAGTACGTAGGACTTGTCAGTAGGTCAGTGTTCGCTGAGTAGTCAAGTATCCTTATGTTCAGTGGTCTTTGTCTTGTTCCCGTCTGGTTGTACATAGCTATAAATGGGTTTTGTATTAATGTTTGTGTGCATGGTGTATTTACAAACTTGAGTTTTGCGTAAAATCTTAAACAAAATTCCTGACGCCTGTACTCCAATGGCGGCTCGCTAGCTTCGACATATAAGCTGGCACATGGGCTAGATCTGAATGCACCTGTCGCTATTCTGATTCCTGCGTTATGTATCGGGTCTAACATTTGTAATGATCTTTTACTGGCAGATGAATATGCTTGACACCCATAATCCATAAGTGACCTGGTGTATGCTCTGTAGAAAGTGAGCATAGAGCATCTGTCAGCACCCCATTTCGTATTGCTAAGAACCGCCCCAGGCCGATCCTACCTAGAAGACATCGAAAAAGACCCCAGTCAAAATATATATACAGGGTGTCCCATGTTGAGATGTCATAACTTCTGGGGTTTATTCTGCATCCAATTTGTAGTTCAGGGGCGAAAAAATGAGCGTTCTATCTGAAAATGTTGAGGAGCTACTCAAACTTTTGTCTTTTTAAAAACTACTGGCTCTTTTAAAGAAAAGCTGTGTTTTCGAGATTTGTGATCAATGTATCGTAAATAAAGATAAAATGTTTAGAATCTACATTAAATTTCCAATAAGAAACACCAGTTATTGAAATATTACCATGTAAATAGGGAAGTATATTAAAAGTCATATAAATGAGAATGTTTAACCTTAGTTTTTTATTAAATTATTCAATATTTTCTTAATCATCTTTTTTTAGACTTAGAGGTTTGCACTAGAGGTTGCATTATTTAATAAGCTTCAAAATGGTACCTCGTATTTTAAGAAAAAAAAATCGATTTCAATCTATTTTTTTCTGATTTCTAAGTCAAAACCAGTAAATGTGCTTTAGCGTGAACAAGCCATTATGAACAAATTCTTTAATTTCACACGATGATGGTGATGTCCCATCCTTCCCACACTACATGACGTTTATTGCACAATCCCGTATGGACCATTTCGTTTGCCTCCTGACATGAATCCTCTAGATTTCCATGTTTTGGGAACATTGAAGAGTAAAGCGTACTCAGAGCCCGAGAGAACGAAGGAGGAACTCATCAACAGCATCCAGGAACAGCGTCAGCTCATGCGAACTATAGCTTATCGACCTTTTAGGTTATTAAAGCTACAGATATTAGTTAAAGTTGGGAATTGCATTTTATAAGTTCACGATTGTAAGTAACATACTTTGAATGTTGAAATGTGAAGAAGATCCTTCATCTCTTCCAGTTTGAAGTTGTTTCTTGGCAAGCATCAACATTTTCTCAGTTGACCATTCGCTTTGTGTTGTCAAGATTTTATCTAAAGACTTGAGTACAGTTTAATGGCTTTGCTGAGGCATAATCATAGCCACTTGATGAATCAGAAAGGGTTTTGTTTTTTTTTGCCGTTATAAGTACCTATGTATTATACTTCACAATGGTTAGGATTTTGAAAAATATAATGTGCAAAATAAAACAAAAAATGCATATTATTAAAAATAGGCAAAAAGTAGTAAACAAAAAAAAACGATACAAAATATTTAAATATTATATTTTTTTATTTCATGGAAAAAAATGTTAACATTAGACGACAAGATAGATTTAATTAGTTAGATTTGTATGACTAGTATTCTTCTAATGGATATCGATTTCAACTTATGTACTTGTTTAATTTTTATCAGAAGGTTCGCATTTCTTAACAATTAAATCTAAATATTCGATGTGCCTATGAAGATGCATCAGTGGCAGGGCAATTTTAATGAAATTATAAGAATGTGAAAGTGTTTTCGTTTTATTGATTTTCTGCCTATTATATATAGAAATAATTGGAAAAATTATATTGCACTAAACCTATTTCCATGAAAACGAAAAGAGCACTAGGAATAAATAAGTGTGATTAAGAGATGAGAAGAGAGATTCGCCTTGCAGCCCTGCCTGAGACTTCTCTGGTGGTATAAATTGTTCTAATAAAGTACAAAAGGCACGGTACACTCTCCCTTAAATCTAAAAGACAAATTGAGGCTGTAAACGTTCCCCAGAGTAAAATATATAGATACATATAGAACGCTTTCCTCTTTGAAATCTATTTGTTATTTATTTAATCACTGCTCCACAACTTAGGTGATCATCAGGTAATATATTGCAGTGATCCATTGCAGACAGTAGATGGTTGAAAATTAATAATTAATATTTCCACACAATATTCACAGATTTAAGAATATAGATATAGATATAAACACTATGACTTATACATATACTTGTTATGATATGCGTGTGTATTGAATATTTGAATACATATCTACGTTAATATTAGTAAAAAATTTGGTACAACAATACTTTGAAATTTGAAAGGCCCCGTTCCTTAACCAGCAGAATACGTCCTCTGGAACAAAGTTTTTAGGCAAAAATTGAGCAAAAAAAAAACGTAACGATGACATTTGGCGTTACTAGGTTTCCATCTACACATTTTATAAGTAAGTGGATGTAAAGAGTCTAATGAAACAATTCCCAAACCGTACCTATTACTGTTGTCGACGAAAATGAAAAAAAACTTCATTTTACTTGGAATTTTCGAATATATTCTTATATATTTCGAAATCGATTCTGAAATCGTAGTAAATATAAATCATCTATTCTAAAGCGTACTACAAAAACGGTACTTGACACTCTGAGTCGTGACATTCTGAGAAATCGATGCGTAAATGAAGTGATGTCAGTTTTAAGGAAAAACATTAACTGATTCTATTTTTCTTCTATTTTTTTTTTTTTTTTATTTAACGGCGTATAAACAATTTGGCTATTAGTGCCGGGCTATCTACAGGTTCCCACCCTATTTTAATACCAACAGCACGTGGTCGGTCACCCATTCAGGTACTGGCCACGCCCGACGTTGCTTAACTTCGGTGATCAACGGGAACCGGTGCATTCAATGTGTCTATGGCCGTTGGCGACATTATGTTATTCGAAGAACTCAGTGAAGAATATAGTCCCAAAATTCACTAGGGTTTCTGGACCCCCAAGAATTCCGATTGCTAATGACTGCTACAGTAAATTCCAGAGCGGTTCTCTATCTAAATAATTCTATAAAGACAGCATCATTGTAGTATATTTTGTGGAGACAATGGCTTGTAGTGTTATATATGTAGGTCTGCTACTACCCTGACAAGGAGGAGCTGCCAGTAGCAGTGGGCGTGTCTACAGGAAACCCCAGACAATGTAGCAGGACCACCTGGAACAGCTGTTACTTGCTACCCCGCTCAACACGCCCTCTATCACTTAGCCTACTTATTTACACGTATATCATTGACAAACATCTACCCTCCTTATAGCCGACGTCCGCTGTCGACTAGCTTCAACTAGAGGAGTCTCCGCTTCAAACCTCTTGTATCCAACATTGGGGAATAAGATGTAGACGAAAAAAAGTTCGTCGTGCGGATATTCATTTCGGGGTGGGGAGTTTTCCCCAAATTCCTGAATAATCTGCATTGATCAACCAATATACATAAATATGAGATGATTAGAATTATAAGATGGGTAGTGAACCTTTCAGATTATTTTATTATCCTTCTTCAAGAACAAATTTAGTGTATGTTTGCGAAGACCACATCCAGTTACTTGCGAAGTATCTGTAGTGATTCAGCGCACGCGCATAACTGATTAGCTTTTGTATTGGCTATTCCTATGGGCAATTCTATGGGTTGTTGCTGGTAGTAAAGTAACCTTTAACACTCTAGTATATCTAAATCGCAAAAATGAATAGAATTCTATTAATCTTAGCGAATCGGATTGACTAGAGTTTTGATATCTTCTTGAGCCAGCGTAGCGAGCGGAAACGCATAGCACGTAATGCGAAATAAATATAAAATATAAATAAATATATATATAAATATGTTATAGAACCACCGGACAAAAAAAATCGGCGAGGAGGCCCATAAACTTCTCAATTACCATTGATTTTTATAATATTAACGTTTTTATTAATAAATATTGCTTGCTGAAATATATTCTGCTTATTTTCATTTATGCTTCACAAGCCTAAAAGTATTACTTACAAATAGAAGTTAACTAGCGGTTAGTTAGAAACCATATTTTATAAATATAGTAGTGAAAAAAAGTTACTCTTATAGTTAGTGATTGCAGTGTTTTGAAATACGTTTCATTTCTATGTTAACTTTTGATTACTATATTTATATAATATGGTTTCTAATCTTAGATAACATCTAAAGAAGGAATAGATAAGCTGCAAAGAACCTGTAAGCTAATCAAGTAAGTACCAAAATCTCTGTTATAATCACGACAGATACTTCAAAGTAACTGGATATGGTCTTCGCTAACAGACCCCAAATGTAACCTACCAGATTAAAAAGGCTTTTTTAAGTTTGACCAAGAACTTAAAATAGGATTAAATAACAATAATAAATTAAATAATTTCTTAAGTAATATGAAAGAAAAAAGTAACAATATCAATAAACAATATATTATTTACAAAATAAACTGCAAAGATTGTAATAAAGTATACATCGGCGTAACCTGACAAATATTAAACTATAGAATAAATCGAATTGTAAAAACCCTAAAAATCTTAATAAAACAGCATGCATTGTCATATCACGGTATACGAACATCCTTCAACAACACTAACATTCTTAATGGTTAACATTCTTTCAACTTTAAAGATGTGAAAATCTTTAACACCTCACAGAATAATGAAAATCCTAAAATGCTAGAATCTACTTATATTAAAAAAAAAAATAAATAAATAAATAAAAAAAAATAGAATTAACAGTAAACCATAAACCAACAACCAAACATAACTGGCAACATTAAGATAACTGGCAAACACTACGCAGACATTTTGAATGTAATAAATTTCTAAATACTCATAGCTATTAATGTCCTAGCCAACAACACTAGTTCATACGTCATTATCTATGCATTTTTATCTATGTAATTTACTTTTTGTTATTAAACTTTGTTTTTCTTTTTTAACGGCGCATCGACATTAGCAGGCCATTAGCGCCGACATCCAGGATGCAGCGAGGAATTTTCCCAACGAGCCGTGGGATGAGAACATTTTGCCGCCGGTGGGAATCGAACCCATCATCTCCCTCTTATGAATCTAAGGCGCTAGCCACTAGACTCATGGGAGACCCATTTTTATGGGAGGCCCCTATAAAAACATGTTGTACATATTTTTTATTTACTTCGGGTTATTACAGGTTACTAGGTTTTCTAGCCAGGATAGGGCTGATGCCTTTTCTTTTTTTTAATGAAAAGTCACCACACCCTAGTGGGAATCGAACCCACAACCCTTTGGCACGGAGTGTTAAGTGCTGACGCTTTAACGCTCACCGCCACCGGGCCTCCACATTTTTTTTTTTTTTTTTTTTTTATAATATGCCAAACTAATTATTAAAATTAATCCTATCCTATCTTATAATTCCGTACCTTGGTGCAGAAAGGGCCAATTTTCAAATATCTGAAATTCTAGCGAACTCCACGAGTGACATTAGGGTAGGATAAACAATAATTAATAATAAGGGCCAATGTCTTCCCACTGTTTGTTATTGAGGAAAAGAATATTTATCTTATACATTGGCCCTGTTAACAATTAAGTTTATCCCACCATGATCTCACTCGTGGAGTTCGATCAAATTTCTGAGGTTTGGACATTGGTCCTTTTTGTTCTAAGGTATGGAATTATAATTTATAATGTCAACAATAATTATTACACCTCATTTTTCAACAAGAATATATAGGCTAAAACATATATTTGATGCGCGATCAAAAGGGCTTAAGCCAAAATATTAATTTTTCAGGAGAGCAAAAGAAAAATTCCATAATACCAGGAAGGAAGTAATCAACTCAAACGCAAAGCAAATTTTGTCTTAATTGTTTCAGCAGGGAATTTATCAGGTTTCACAACACGTAGGTACCAAATACAAAGATTGGTCATCCTTTTCAATAAAATATACGTTAAGTGGACTCCCTACCTGAGATTGTATTCTGAGGTTGTAGTCTGTTGTCGCTCCATGATCAGTTGAGATCTGCCTCTTTAACACGCATAGGTTCTCAGGTTGTAGTCTGTTGTCGCTCCCAAATCAGTTGAGATCTGCCTCTTTAACACGCATAGGTTCTCAGGTTGTAGTCTGTTGTCACTCCCAGATCAGTTGAGATCTGCCTCTTTAACACGCATAGGTTCTCAGGTTGTAGTCTGTTGTCACTCCCAGATCAGTTGAGATCTGCCTCTTTAACACGCATAGGTTCTCAGGTTGTAGCCTGTTGTCGCTCCCAGATCAGTTGAGATCTGCCTCTTTAACACGCATACTTTCTCAGGTTGTAGTCTGTTGTCCCTCCCAGATCAGTTGAGATCTGCCTCTTTAACACGCATAGGTTCTCAGGTTGTAGTCTGTTGTCGCTCCCGGATCAGTTGAGATCTGCCTCTTTAACACGCATAGGTTCTCAGGTTGTAGTCTGTTGTCACTCCCAGATCAGTTGAGATCTGCCTCTTTAACACGCATAGGTTCTCAGGTTGTAGTCTGTTGTCACTCCCAGATCACTTGTGATCTGCCTCTTTAACACGCATAGGTTGTCAGGTTGTAGTCTGTTGTCATTCCCAGATCAGTTGAGATCTGCCTCTTTAACACGCATAGGTTCTCAGGGTGTAGTCTGTTGTCGCTCCCAGATCAGTTGAGATCTGCCTCTTTAGCACGCATAGGTTCTCAGGTTGCAGTCTGTTGTCGCTCCCAAATCAGTTGAGATCTGCCTCTTTAACACGCATACTTTCTCAGGTTGTAGTCTGTTGTCACTCCCAGATCACTTGTGATCTGCCTCTTTAACACGCATAGGTTGTCAGGTTGTAGTCTGTTGTCATTCCCAGATCAGTTGAGATCTGCCTCTTTAACACGCATAGGTTCTCAGGTTGTAGTCTGTTGTCGCTCCCAGATCAGTTGAGATCTGCCTCTTTAACACGCATAGGTTCTCAGGTTGTAGTCTGTTGTCACTCCCAGATCACTTGTGATCTGCCTCTTTAACACGCATAGGTTGTCAGGTTGTAGTCTGTTGTCGCTCCCAGATCAGTTGAGATCTGCCTCTTTAACACGCATAGGTTCTCAGGTTGTAGTCTGTTGTCACTCCCAGATCACTTGTGATCTGCCTCTTTAACACGCATAGGTTGTCAGGTTGTAGTCTGTTGTCACTCCCAGATCAGTTGAGATCTGCCTCTTTAACACGCATAGGTTCTCAGGTTGTAGTCTGTTGTCGCTCCCAGATCAGTTGAGATCTGCCTCTTTAACACGCATAGGTTCTCAGGTTGTAGTCTGTTGTCGCTCCCAGATCAGTTGAGATCTGCCTCTTTAACACGCATACTTTCTCAGGTTGTAGTCTGTTGTCGCTCCCAGATCAGTTGAGATCTGCCTCTTTAACACGCATAGGTTCTCAGGTTGTAATCTGTTGTCACTCCCAGATCACTTGAGATCTGCCTCTTTAACACGCATAGGTTCTCAGGTTGTAGTCTCTTGTCGCTCCCAGATCAGTTGAGATCTGCAGTAGATGTAATATAGGGTTTCTGGCGCAGTCTTCAAAATTCCCTA
Organism: Gonocerus acuteangulatus; assembly: GCA_946811695.1. Lineage (NCBI taxonomy): Eukaryota > Metazoa > Arthropoda > Insecta > Hemiptera > Coreidae > Gonocerus > Gonocerus acuteangulatus. Next base: position 99,162,350 of record OX328123.1, on the reverse strand, counting down.
TTTCCCCGAAAAAACCTGATCGTCGATTTTTGTAGGATTTTTCATTTTTATCTCAAACATCTAATTTTTTTAAAAAATATACATTTTCTAACATATTTCTTTAAAACCTAACAAATAAAAAAAAAAATACATATTTTTAACATATTTCTTTAAAACGATACAAAATTGGGATCACCCCCAAAAAGTAAAAATATTATATAATTAATTTAATTATTATTTCCATTTGTTATACACGTTTAATCATCAATATCACTTTCAGATTTCTTAGATTTAGATCTATTTTCATTTTTATTTTCTCGGAAGTCAATAATATGAATTTTCTTCCCATCATTTAATTCTTTTAAACCGTCATAAACGAATAATAGTTTTTGTGAATTTAATTGTTGAATATCTTTTTTATTTAATTTGTCATTAAATCTATCTGGTAGATAAACTTGAAATTTATCTTCCTTATCTTTTAACGTAACAACTATACGTTTTCCAAATTTTGTAATAGTTTCTTTAAATTCTTTAATTGAATAAGATTGACCACATTCCAATTCTGTTAGTTTCTTTATTGGAGTATTTTGACATTGACCAACTCGTTGGATCTTTTTTAATACTTCCATTTATTAGAAAAAATTAAAAATAAAAAAATTAACCATTACTTTCAAAGTCTTGAGAGACATAAATAAATCTTATAATATTTGTCATTCTAAATTTCTATTAAATCATTCTTTATAAAATCATATTTCAACTTTTTCTCAGAAACAATAATCACATATATATTTGTACCACCAGGAACTACATTCTGAAAATCAACATTCAGAATAATATTATTTTTACTATTTGAAATATTAATTGGTCCTTTTCTAACATCTATTACATATAAAGGTCTATTTTTTATGAAATCATCAGGATCATAAAGCATATTCATATTTCCGATATAAGACCTTTTATAATCTTTATACATATCATATAATAATGAATAATTGTTCTCTTTAATATCTAAATTTAACATTTCTTCCGGATAATATGTTTCATTAATTTTAACTCTAATATTTCTAACATCAACATGGTCAAATTTAGAAGGATCTTTCTTTTGATCATTTCTTCTCGATGTTTGGAATCCTACAATTATGAATTTCGGTTTATCAATGTTCCTATAAATATTAGTTATATCAAAACTTAAATTTGATCCCATAATACCAGTTTTTTCAATACACTCCCAAGTTTTAAATACAAATTCTTGTGTTCCACCAAACTTGTCCATCTCATTAATTAATTCAATTTTTGAAGGTGTTGAATACTCTATGATAGGAACACGTAAATAAAAATCAGTTATTGTAATTTTACCTGTAGGTGCATAAGACTTTCCATCTGCTTGAAGTGATAGAAAAATCCCGTCATCATCAGTGTTTCTAAGAAATGTTATTAAAAATCCTCCTTTGTATATTGGTATGTTTATACCTCCAAAATATCCTAATCCTAAATCGTTTAAGGTTCCACAATAATTAAATTTTCCGTATTTATGATCACATTTCACTGCACCATTCATTTTAGACAAAGTTTCATCTTGAGACAGTGATATCGTATGTTTTACAGTACTTATAATACCTGGATCTTCAATTCTATCAATTAATTTGTTATGTTTTTTTACTTCTATACTTCGAAATAAGAAAGGAATAAAATTATCTATTAATTTAGTTCCCGAATTCATACCATAGTGTTCACCATCTTTGGCATTGAAAGAACCTGAAATAACAAACTGAAAATGGGAACTTAAAAAATTATCACCAACATCGATTAAGAATTCTATTCTCTGATTTTCTTTATTAAAATTCAATTCGGTATTATTCGATGGGAAAAAATGTTTAAATTGTTGTTTTTCTATATTAGGATTATATTTTGAATACATCTCCATTTATTAAGATAAAAAATCGTTATAATTTAAAAACTAGTTTATAATTATTAGACCCCGTCTCAGTGACGAGGTTTGAAAATTTAAAAAACATAATTTATTAATGAAGGTACAGTATCAACATTAAATCTATTTTTATAATATTTCGAAAATTCTTCATAATGTTCTTGTTTAAATTCATTTGATATATCAGTTCTTTCGAAAATTATTATCCAATTAACCAAATGTTTATATTTTATTAAAGTATCTGGAGAAAACTTTTGATAAAAAGACATAATGTTCCAATCAAATAATGAGTAATAAAACTCGATCTTTTGTTCATCGATTTTCTGATATCGCGAAATGATTTTCCAATCTATTTTATTTGAAAACATTCCTAATTCTTCTAATTTAAACGGATGGTATTGTGAAACAAGTTTCCAATTTAATTTATTCTGAAATACAATTAAAAATTCTGTTGTTAAACCAGGAAATGAAGATATTTCATCCCAATCATTATTTTGTGTTGTCTCCATTTATTAAGAAAAAAATTAATTCTTTTTTAATATTTCTACTTCTGTATCATTTTTTTCATTTAGTGATGTTTTAGACTCTTGAAAAATATTCTTCCATTTTGTTCTTTATATCACTATCAAGTTGTACTGGTATAAGATCAATTTTTTCATTTAGTGATGTTTTAGACTCTTCTTCCGTATCAATTTTTTCATTTAGTGATGTTTTAGACTCTTCTTCCCTATCAATTTTTTCATACTCTGACATTTTTACTCTTCTTCTTTTCATTATCTTTTTTTCCAGTTCTTCTATTTTATTGTTTAAATCTTTCATAAATTGTTCTACTTGTGGGTAATAACTATTATATAAAGTGTCAGAAAATATTTGAAGATGTATTTGTAACTCTTCTTCTTTCAAATATTCTTCCATTTTGTTCTTTATATCACTATCAACTTGTACTGGTATAACATCACTAATTAAATCCTGAGTGAGTTTTTTCATCTTTTCATCTAAATCTTCTTTAGTTGTATATTCAAATAATTTCTCATCGATGATCTCTTCAAATTCTTTTGTATCAGTTGTTCTTTTATCTCTTTTATTTTCATTAATTGCCCTCTCTATCATCGTTTTCACTTGTTTCATAATAACTACATCATTATTATCTCTTCCTTCTGAAACACTGACAAGTCTTTTTTTATTAAAACCAATATAACTTTTAGTAAATGTAAACAATGAACCGATAATTTCATCAACTTTTACTTTTAATTCATTCTTTAATTTATTATTAAAATCATTTTTTAAATCATTCTTTAATTTATTTTCATCATCTTTTAATTTTGTTTGGAATGTTGAGAATTCTGTTCTAAAAGAATTTGAAAGTTCATTTACAATATCACTTTTTAATTTCGTTTCATCAATATCGCCAGATTCCGGAAAAACAATTTGATTTCCTAAAACATCAAATTTTAAAATAACTCTTGAATAAGATTCCATTTCTTTCTATTTATTATATTTAAAATTTCATTAAAATCCATATCTTTAGAAAAGAATTTAAGAACTAACAAACATAAATGTCCACAAATAGGTGGATCATTAATTTCTTGAAGTCTGTCTTCATTATATATTAAATTATCTTTTCCCAAATATATAACTAATTCCTTTGATGGATGTAAGTTTCCATATGAATTAAAATAATATTTTTTATTTCCATTTTTATAATAAGAAACCCAGTGAGTACCATTTCCGAAAGAATTATCAATGTTTACAATTCCACACTCAATATTTCTAGGATGTTTCGGAAGTTCATCTTTCATAAAAACTCCTCTAAAATGTTTTATGTTTAACTTCTTAACGATATTCTCGATATCAAAATTAGATAAAGGAGTTATTTTTTTTTTTAACTGTTACAAGTTTTCCTCCCTGTTTCTTTTCCATTTCTTTATTATGTCTTGTTTGTTCTTCTATTAGTTTATCTTTATATCTTTTATCGATAACCGAGTTTGCAATAGAACTTGCTCCACTCGCTAAAGCAGCTAAAGCTCCTAATCCTGCAAAAATTAAAGGAAGTATTCCACCATCTTTTTCATTTTCTCTTAATTGTTTATATGTTAATTTAATTCTAGTTCCCTTTCCGTCTTTAGCATTTCTGTTAATCTTATCGATCTGTCTTTGAGTTAACAAAATTGAATTATTTCCTTTTTTTGTATCGATTGTAACATCAGTTTTCTTTTTTACAGCACCAATAATTTTAGATTTTTGACCTTCCGTTAGTGAAATTTTAAAAGGTTTATACTCACTCATTTTCTTTAATTTATAATGAATAAAAAAGAATATAAATTCTTTCTACTGGGAAATTTTTGCAGGATTTAAAAATGTTCGTTTCTAATAAATGGAGGGGATTCTAAATATTCTGAACAACAAACTTAACTATAATAATAAAGAAATATTTATGATTTTAGATGAAAATAACGATCCTTGGTTTAAAGCTAGAGATATTGCTGAATTATTAGAGTATAAAAAAATAACCAAAGCATATAATCTTGTTGATGAAGAACATAAAACAAATCTAAATCTTATTTTAGAAGGGTGCTCCTTAGAAGAGCACCCTTCAAATATGCAAGCACATACTATTTTTATTAACGAATTAGGTTTATATTCTTTGATTATGAAATCGAAATTACCTCAAGCAAAAGAATTTCAAAAATGGGTTTACAATGTTATCAAAACAATTAGAAAAACAGGGGAGTATAAATTGAAGGAAGAATTATACAGTAAAGACAAAATTATAAAAAAGAAAGATGAAAAAATTGAAAATTTAAATAATAAAATAACAAATATCAAATCTGATGTTGTACCTAAAACTAAAGATGAAAAATTAAGACATTTTTTCCTATTATTTAAGTTAAACGACTATGAATGTGAATATAGTTATTATGTTATAAGATGTCAAAAAGTATATTTAAAAAGAGCTGTTGATAAAATAGTTTTAGAACATCAAGATTGTGAGGAGATAATAAAATTCTATGATCCAAATAGTGTTAATTTATATTCTAGAATAAAAGAAAAATTAAAAAATGATTTAGAATTTCATGGTAATTATTTTAGAATAAATAATGAAGAATTTAGTGAGGAATATCTAATTATAAAAATAGAGGAATTACACAGTGAAAAAGAAATTTAATTCACAACATTTTTTTTATTTATCCAAGTATTATGTGAATTATCAAAACCTAACCATTTGACATAAACTTTATCCCCTTTTCTTTTTAAAACCTTTTCAACAAGATAATCATGTGGATATTTGGTTTTCATTAATTCTTCTTTATAAAATCTACCTTCGATTTCTTCTTCCTTCAAATCTATTAATTTATAAGTAATAGGAACTGAATGTATTATTTTACTTATTTTAAATACCTCTGTAGACCAATTAGGTGTATATCCTTTTTCAAATATTCCTTTATATTTACTTATCCTTACATAATCGTTTAATTTAAATTTTGGTTTTTCATTTTTAACATTGTTATCATTATAAATATTCATTAATACTTCTTCTCCATTTTTCTTATTAACTTCTATAGGTTTCATTTTTATAGTTCTATGATAGGAATTATTATATGTTTTAATCAAATCATCTAAAATATCTATCCATTTATAATTTCCTCTCTTAGAAAATTCTTTCCACATTTTTTCTTTTAATGTTCTATTAAATCTTTCTACTATAGCAGATTTTATTTCACTATAACTAGAATAATGATTGATATTATATTCTTTCATTAAATTCTGAAATTCTTTATTATAAAATTCTTTTCCGTTATCCGTTTGTAAATTTTTTGGTTTATTTTTATCGTTCAATATACTTTTTAATGCTTCAGTCACTAATTTACCAGTTTTATCTTTAACAGGAATTGCCCAAGAAACTTTAGAAAATGTATCTATTACAGTTAAAATATATTTAAATCCTTTATTAATTTTTGATATTCCTTTTAAACTTCCAGTATTCATCTCAACTAAATCAGATTGCCACAGGTCATTTATTCCTCGAGTTATAATTTTTGTTCTTTCAAAATTTCTTCTAACCGGTTTATGAATTTCTTCAATTATTCCTTCTTTTACACTCATTTCTTTTTCATTTTTTGACCTAAAAAAGTATTCTTTTTACTTCCACAAATTTCACAAATTCCTTTACCTATGAGTTTTCCATTTTTAGAAGTTTCTTCATGATAATTCTTACTTTCTGTTTGTTTTTTACACTTTACACAATATATAAGTACCATTTATTATAGGATAAAATCTAGTCTTTAAAATAGATAAATTTCTCTAGTTTATGGATATACTTTCCATTGTTTAATTTATTATATGTATTTATCGATAGAAAACCATAATCATCCTCCCAACAATCATTACAAATTTTTTTAAAGCTATCAAAGGATGAAAAATCACTTCCAGCAAAATCTTTATATATCATTTCAGTGTAATGAAGAGATTGTTTAAAAGAACAAATAAAATTAACATTATTTCTAATAAACTTTCTATCAACTTTACTATAACATTGACTTAAATAAATACAAGAAATATTTTTATGTCTACCTCTAACAAAATATTCATTAATTTTTTCATGATTTTCAAATATAATATCATCAAAGATAACTAAACTATTTGGTTCACAAGTATCTACATTTTCCATTTCTTCAATATCATTATAAAAACACCCTACATCCTCTCCTATTTTATTTCCAATATCACTAAACAACTCAATCATTTCTTGATAAATATCTTGATCTAAAGATTTACTACATACATATAATTTAGAATAATCTAACCAATCTCCATAAATAAAATTTGTTAATAAAGTTGTTTTTCCAGAACCACTACTACCGATAATTATACATCTTAATGGTAATGGAAAAGGTTTATTGTTAGTCTTATTTTTATCTTCGTGGTAAATTTTTATACGATACTTTTTTTCCATTATAAATAGAGTAATTTATATAAGATGAAATTGTTAAAAATAACTGGTAAAACTTCTGAGTTGACTTTGAAATTAGCACATCCAATATTTCTAGACGAAAATATAAATTATAAAATAGGTCTTGTTGGTTTTTATTCGGATAATAACATTCCTAACATACAAAAAGATTCATTCATTTCATTCGATATTAATAAATCAAGAAAACATATTAAAATTGAAAAAGGATTTTGGAGTTTAAAAGAAATCGATAATCTAATAAAGAAAGAACTTGTAAACGAAAAGTTCTATATAAAAAGTAATAATGATGGAAAGGTAAAAATGTTTTCACCGTATCCACTTGATCTGGACGTAAATCTTAAAAACATTTTTGGTTTCGAAATACCAACTAAAAATGAAATTTCAACAGATTATGCAAGTAACACAGTACATGTTGGAAAATTCAGACCTAAATTAAGACCTTTTGATGTTATCGAAATTCATTGTAATTTAGTCGAATCTAGTTTAGTGAGTCATTCTTCTAATGAACACATACATGAAGAAACTGATTTAGTATATAGTTTTTTCCCGAATGTTCCTTTTGAATCAAAGATTTCAGAAAAACCCTTAGAAATTGTTTATGTTCCAATTAGAAACGATATTCATAAAATTCAAAAAATAAATGTAACTATTAGGAATGAAAGACATGAATTATTAAATAATGAAAATGTTAATAATATTATATATTTAAGTCTGATTCATGACAAATAAACTTAACGAAATGTTTAACTTAGTTAAATCTAGTTAAACCGTTCTGAACTTTTTAATATAATAAATGGATCCAAAACAAACTATTAAGATAAGAGATAGATTAATTAAAAAATTTGAACATGCCAGAAAACAAAGAATACTTGAAGAAGATTTAAAAGGTAAAGAATATTTACCGATAACGAGTGCAATCAATAAACTTGATAATACTTTTAATGAAAAGATTTCTCAAGTCGACAAGAGTATAAAAAATGTGTTAGAACAAAATAAAACATTAATTACAGATCTTGTACCGTTTACAAGAAACATAGCAGATATGGAAATTCCACCTTCGGGAGAAGAAACATCTTTTGAAGGAGAATTATACGATAAAGATACACCACTTGCAAAAAGTACACCTTTTTCAAAAGACAAAAAGAGAGTTACATTTGTTCCAATGGAAAAAGTTTCAGAAGACGAGTCAGATTTAAGTGAAGACAGTTTAAATGAATCAGATACTCCATTGAATATTTCATCATCTGTTATCGGTCAAATAATTGGTCCTCTTGGAGCAACATATTTACCAAAACTAACTGATAAACATTATGGAATTACTTACGATGAAAAAAAATTATTTTTTAAAATCGGAAAGAATAAAGTTAATATAGATGGAAATGATTTAATTATTGATGGAAAAAAATATATTGGAACAAAAGGATTATGGGTTCTCTTAACACAAAATTATGAAAACTTATTTGATAATAAAGGTGAAAAATTATATTCACAAGAAGAATTTAATACCTATAAAGAAATTTTAATTAATAGTGAGGTTTTATATAACAAAAATAACTCGTCAACAAATAGACCAAAAGCTCCACAATCAAAAAAATATAAAAATTTATTAAAACCTATATACGAAGAATTAAAGACAATTCCGGTTACCGGAAGAGGAATAGTTAATTATAATGAACATTCTGTTATGTATATACAAAATTTGAATGAATTGATTTCAAGATTGAATTTAATATATGCTTCAGAATTGGCTGGAGATAATAATTTTCATAATGAAAAAGTCGGTATTATCAGATTTTTAACAAATCTTTTAGAAAAACATATTGATGATCGAAAAGGAACTGAATATTTAATAAGATTAGTGAATGCTCTTCCACATAAAATAATTAAGGATGAAACTATAGGATCTGGATTGTTTAATAAAATATTAAGTGGATTACCATTCGAATTACATTATCCGGGTTATAACTATTTAGGTCCAGGTACTAAATTAAATGAAAGATTGGAAAGAGGTGATAAACCAATTAATAAATTAGATGAAGCTGCAAAAGAACATGATATATCTTATAGAGATCATAAAGAAGTATCAGATAGACATATCGCAGACAAAATTTTAGAAAATAAAGCATGGGAAAGAGTTATTTCGAGTGATGCTGATATAGGAGAAAGAACTGCGGCATATTTGACAACGAATGCAATGAAAATTAAAAGACATTTAGGAATGGGTTTGATACATTCAGAATTTGATATATTTCAGTAGAAACAATTTATATTAACTTTTTATCAACCTGCAAAAATTTCAAAGGGGTCGGAAATCACGACCCCCTTGTTTTTGAAGAATTTGAATATAAATATAGAATTTTTTAAAACTATAAATGAAGAAGGTAAGATTTAATGATCTTGTAACTATTTATGAAATACCTTATGAATGTAGAATTAATTTTAATTTAATCAATAATCAGAGGTTTAAAATGAGAATATTTGAGTTTGAAAAGATATTTAACAAAATATTTCGATGATAAATTTTATATTGATAAAAATTATTTCTAAATAAATGGAAGACCTGAAAAATAAGACAGTTAAAGATTTACAAAAAATATGTAAAGAAAATAAATATCAGGGTTATTCTAAACTGAGAAAACAATCATTAATTGATTTAATATTAGAAAAATCTAAAACTAAAGAAAAATTAAGTGATAAAAAAATAGTTGAATTAAGACGTTTGGGAAGTCAGTATAAAATAAAAAATTATTATAACATGAAGAAATCTGTTTTAATTAAGTTATTAGAAGAAAAAGAATCTATGGAAGAATTTAAATTACCTCCACATTACGAAGACGAATTTGAATTAACTTCAGTTTATGGAGACGATTTAAAAAATTCGGATACAGAAGGAAACTTTATAGATGAAAATTTGGATCATGGAGAAATGGAAATGTGTAGTATATGTGGAAGGTATAGTGTATTAAATAATAATTGTTATAATTGTGTAACAGACATTAAAATAGGTAAATATAATCGTAAATCGTATAGAATAAATAGATTTCGTAAAAAATTGAATAATTTAATAGAAAATGTTAATGATAAGGTTGAAATTGAAAAAATATTTGAAACTTTTATTAATAATTATAGAGGTAAATATATACCTTATAAATATTTAGTAAAAAAGATTGCAGATTATTTAAAAGTAGGAAATAATATTGAAATTAAGGAAACTAAGAGAATGGTGAAAATATGGAATAACTTTGAATATAAATTAATCTATTAGAGAGTATATTTTAAAACAAATGATGATGTAAAATTTTGTAAGATCTAAAAAAGTTCGTTCCTAATAAATGGAGGAATTAGAACCTTTCGAATTTTGTCAGATCTGTTGTAAACAATCGGTATTAGATAATCGTTGTTATAGTTGTTATCCACCAACAAGAAATCCTCATAATAATTTTAAATATAGACAGAGATATTTTCATGAACATTTATTACAGTTAATAGATGAACCTGAAGATAGAATTAAAATTGAAGAAGTGTTTGAAGTTTTTAATGAAAATTATAAACGAAAAGCCCTACCATATAAATTTTTTATTGCAAAAATTGCAGATCTATTAGAAATTAAACATAATGTTCGAATAAGAAAATCTAAAAGAAATGAAGAATTGTGGAATGAATTTTTAGAGATGAAACCATTTGAGATAATTGAAAAGAAAAACCAATTTAGAGGATATATTTTGAATCAGTTTAAAAAAATGTATTAATTTCTAGGATGGAAAAATTTGCAGGATTTAAAAAGTTCATTTCTAATAAATGGAGAACCAACTGAGAAGTCAAACTCTCAAAAACCTTCGAGATTACTGTAAATCTCACAATATTAAAGGATATTTTAAATATAATAAGAAAGATGATCTTATAAATCATATTATTGATGAAATAGAGAAAAAGAAATTTATAAATGAATTCAATTTTGATTCTAGTTTGTTTTCTAGACCAAAACCTGATAAAAACTTTGAATTATGGACGATGAAACAATTACAAGATTATTGTAGATCACGTAATATTAAAGGATTTTCAAAATTAAAGAATAAATCTGATCTTATTAAGTTGATCACTAATGATGAAAAAAGAAAGAAAAACCGAAAGAGATTAATAAATGAATCCATTAAAAAATCGATAAATCAATCCAAAAAAACATCAATAAATGAATTCAATTTCCATCCAAGTTTATTTTCAAAACCTAAACCTCCTAGGGAAAAACAAATCAAATGTGATGATTGTAATAAATATTATAAAAAATCATATAAAGAGAAACATATTGAATCTTTAGCACACAAGAAAGTAAACATTAATGATGAACAAGAAATTCAGGAAATTGAAACAGCTTATGAATCAAGATTAAAAACCTATATAGTTAGGAATATGGAAGGATTTTTTCATCCGAGAGAATTCTTGGAAGATAAAAGAAATATAATAATCGATAAGATAACTGAAAATGTAAAAAATATGGATTTGAAAGTTAATCTTAAATTTTTCCTTACCTTTAAAAAAAGGGGGGGAGAAAAATGGTTTGGTGGAGCACACTATTTTCTGGAAGAATTTTCATTTAAAACTAAAAATGAAATCATATTACAATCTTCAGATCTAAATACATTTTATGATAGTGCTATTGAGAAATTGATAAAAGAAATGGATGATTTTGAAAAAAATGGTTCAGGATGGGAGTTAGTAAGTATTGATTATTTAGAACTTCGAATCAATAAATATAATCCATTGAGAGGTTCTTCATATATCGATTTACCAGAAAAAATAAAATCTAAAAAAGCAATTATTAATGTAAAAAATAATGATAATAAATGTTTTATGTGGTCAGTTCTATCAGCATTACATCCAGTAGACAAGGATCCTCAAAGAGTTACAAAATATGAAATGTATAAAGATGAATTAAATTTTGATGGAATCAACTTCCCAGTTTCCTTTAAAGATATTAGTAAATTCGAAAAACAAAACAATATATCTATAAATGTTTACGGATATGAAGAATCTGTTCATCCTCTAAGGATAACTAAAAACAAATTAGACAAACATGTAAATCTGTTTTATATTAAAGATAATGAAAATGATCATTACTGTTGGATTAAGGATCTCTCTAGATTAGTCAAAACACAACTAACAAATATGAAAGTAAAAATTTATCCATGTGAAAGATGTTTAAGATATTATTATTCAGCTGAAAAATTAGAAAAACATGAACTTGATTGTAAAACTAAAACAGCGGTAAAAATTGAAATGCCGAAAAAAGGTGAATATTTAAGTTTCAAAAATTATAACAGATCGTTAAGAGTTCCTTTCGTAATATATGCAGATTTTGAATGTTTAACTAAAAAAATTGATAATTGTCAACCTGATTCATCAGGTTCTTATACTATGAAATATCAAAAACATGAACCGAATAGTTTTTGTTATTATATAAAATATCAAAATTATGATTACAAACAACCTGTAGTATATAGAGGATCTGATTGTACTGATAAATTTGTAGAAATGATTCATGAGGAAGTTAAAAATATTCAAAAGATTTATGAAGAAATTAAACCGTTGGAAATGACTTTTGAAGAAGAAAAACATTTTCAGAAAACTGATATTTGTCATATATGTGAAAAGGATATAATAACATGGAATAATTATAAGAAATATGGGGAAAAACCTATTGGGATATTAGGAAAAAAGGTAAGAGATCATGATCATTTAACTGGAAAATATCGAGGTCCGGCTCATGAAATTTGTAATTTGAATTATAAAAATCCTTCATTTGTTCCAGTATTCATTCATAATTTATCTGGATATGATGCACATCTATTTGTTAAAGCGATGGGGAAATTTAAAGAAAATATTGAGGTAATTCCAAATACTGAAGAAAAATATATTTCATTCACACAGAAAGTTGATAAATTAGAAATTAGATTTGTTGATTCATTCAGATTTATGGCTTCGAGTTTAGATTCATTATCTACGAACTTAAGAAAAATTCCTGAAGAAATGAAAGGTAAAAAGTTAGAAGAATATAAATTCTTGAAATCTATGTTTAGAGAAACCAGTAAATATTATAAAGATGAAAAATTAGATTTGATTACGAGAAAAGGTGTGTATCCTTATGATTACATGGATTCAGAAGAAAAATTTGAAGAGTCAAAATTACCTTCAATCGAAGAATTTTATAGTAAATTGAATGATTGTGATATTTCTGAAAACGATTATAAACATGCGAAAAAAGTATGGAAAACATTTGAAATTAGAAATTTAGGAGAGTATTCAGATTTATATGTTAAATCAGATGTTTTAATATTGTCTGATATATTTGAAAATTTTAGAGATGTCTGTTTAAAAACTTATAAACTTGATCCAGCTTGGTATTTTACAGCTCCAGGATTATCTTGGGATGCGATGTTAAAAACGACAGAAATCGAGTTGGAATTATTAAATGATTATGATATGATTTTGATGTTGGAAAAAGGAACTCGTGGTGGAATTTCACAATGTTGTAATAGATATTCTAAAGCAAATAATAAATATATGAAAAAATATGATAAAAATCTACCATCTAGTTATTTAATGTATTTAGATGCAAATAATTTATATGGTTGGGCGATGAGTCAATATTTACCTTATGGAGGATTTAAATGGATAAAACCAGAAGAAATGGAAAATTTAGATGATGATTCAGAGAAAGGTTATATACTAGAAGTTGATCTTGAATATCCAAAAGAGTTACATGATGATCATTCTGATTTACCTCTAGCTCCAGAAAATGGAATACCAGGTAATTCAAAACATGTAAAATTATTAACGACATTATTTGATAAAGAAAAATATGTGATTCATTACAGAAATTTAAAACAATGTTTGGATATGGGATTAAAGCTAAAAAAAGTTCATAGGGTATTAGAATTTAAACAATCGAATTGGTTACAAAAATATATTGATCTCAATACGAAAATGAGAACTAGAGCTGTAAATGATTTTGAAAAAGATTTCTATAAACTAATGAATAATTCAGTGTTTGGAAAAACTATGGAAAATATAAGAAAACGAATTGATGTGAAATTGTGTAATAATTATGGGAAAGTTGAGAAATTAATATCAAAACCAAATTTTAAAGGAAGAACAATATTTGATGAAAATCTATCAGCAATTCATATGAACAAAACAAAAGTTAAATTTAATAAACCGATTTATGTAGGAATGAGTATTCTAGATTTATCGAAACATTTAATGTATGATTTTCATTACAATACTATGAAACGGAAATATGGAAATGATCTTAAATTAATGTACATGGATACAGACAGTCTTATATATAATATTAAAACAGACGATTTTTATGAAGACATGAAAAAAATGATTGATCTGTTCGATACTTCAGATTTTCCTGTTGATAACAGATTCAATATACCTAGAGTAAATAAGAAAGTATTAGGTAAAATGAAAGATGAAAATAATGGAGTTATTATGACAGAATTTATTGGATTAAGATCTAAAATGTATTCTCATAAAAATGAGATATCTATTTGTAAGAAATCAAAAGGTGTAAAGAAATGTGTTGTAAATAAGAAAATATCATTTGAAGATTATAAAGATTGTTTATTCAATAAAAGAGTTCATTATAGAACAATGAATCAAATCAGGAGTTATAAACATGAGATATATTCAATTCAAGTTAATAAAAAAGCTTTATCACCAGATGATGATAAACGTTATATTTTAGAAGATGGAATCCATACTAGAGCATTAGGACATTATAAAAATATTTAAATAAATTTTCATTTCTAATAAATGGAAGTATTAAAAAAGATCCAACGAGTTGGTCAATGTCAAAATACTCCAATAAAGAAACTAACAGAATTGGAATGTGGTCAATCTTATTCAATTAAAGAATTTAAAGAAACTATTACAAAATTTGGAAAACGTATAGTTGTTACGTTAAAAGATAAGGAAGATAAATTTCAAGTTTATCTACCAGATAGATTTAATGACAAATTAAATAAAAAAGATATTCAACAATTAAATTCACAAAAACTATTATTCGTTTATGACGGTTTAAAAGAATTAAATGATGGGAAGAAAATTCATATTATTGACTTCCGAGAAAATAAAAATGAAAATAGATCTAAATCTAAGAAATCTGAAAGTGATATTGATGATTAAACGTGTATAACAAATGGAAATAATAATTAAATTAATTATATAATATTTTTACTTTTTGGGGGTGATCCCAATTTTGTATCGTTTTAAAGAAATATGTTAAAAATATGTATTTTTTTTTATTTGTTAGGTTTTAAAGAAATATGTTAGAAAATGTATATTTTTTAAAAAAATTAGATGTTTGAGATAAAAATGAAAAATCCTACAAAAATCGACGATCAGGTTTTTTCGGGGAAATAGGGAATTTTGAAGACTGCGCCAGAAACCCTATATTACATCTACTAAAAAAGATCCAACGAGTTGGTCAATGTCAAAATACTCCAATAAAGAAACTAACAGAATTGGAATGTGGTCAATCTTATTCAATTAAAGAATTTAAAGAAACTATTACAAAATTTGGAAAACGTATAGTTGTTACGTTAAAAGATAAGGAAGATAAATTTCAAGTTTATCTACCAGATAGATTTAATGACAAATTAAATAAAAAAGATATTCAACAATTAAATTCACAAAAACTATTATTCGTTTATGACGGTTTAAAAGAATTAAATGATGGGAAGAAAATTCATATTATTGACTTCCGAGAAAATAAAAATGAAAATAGATCTAAATCTAAGAAATCTGAAAGTGATATTGATGATTAAACGTGTATAACAAATGGAAATAATAATTAAATTAATTATATAATATTTTTACTTTTTGGGGGTGATCCCAATTTTGTATCGTTTTAAAGAAATATGTTAAAAATATGTATTTTTTTTTATTTGTTAGGTTTTAAAGAAATATGTTAGAAAATGTATATTTTTTAAAAAAATTAGATGTTTGAGATAAAAATGAAAAATCCTACAAAAATCGACGATCAGGTTTTTTCGGGGAAATAGGGAATTTTGAAGACTGCGCCAGAAACCCTATATTACATCTACTATCTGCCTCTTGAACACGCATAGGTTCTCAGGTTGTCCTAAAAACATGGAATTTTTGGGAAAAGGTTTGATCTACTATGTTCCCAAAGTTGTTGGCGTCAAGGAAGAAAGCGATCGTTTGGTCATTAAAACACAATTTGAAAAGACCAGTAGGAGATCATTTTGATGGGAAGTCAGAACCTATTTAAATAGTCTGAGTTTTGCCACCATTTAATATCAGGTTATTCTGGTTACACTGATTAGCTATTATGATGAGATCGCCTTGGATTGAGGAAAAATAAATCGAAAAGTCTAAAGTGGGGGAACGACAGGTATATTTTGGAGTCATCAATAACGAATAGGATCCGAGAAATCATTAATATTACTAACAAAAAATAGAAAAATGTATGAAAGAAAGTTTAACCCTGCGCCTCACCGTATTATAAGAGAAGAAACAACGAGCAGAGAAATATATAGGCAGCCTAGTAATGACCATAATAAAAGCAGCCAAAGGAATGTATTTCTTCTACTTCACGATAGATGACTCCAATTAAGTGATGTTTTTTTTTTATGTCTTGCAAATATTTCATTCAAGGCGAATTACAAATTATCTAACCTAAAATAAATTCAACATCATTAGGACAAGGAATGGTTGAGATTTGTCTAATTGTAAGAGAAAAAAAAAAACAGATTTTCTAAAAAAGTCTATATTCCGAATGTTTTCGGCATTCTCTTTGGCTGGCAGCCTTCTTCAGCAATGAATGCCAGGGGATAGGGAAAGACCATCTTTGTCGAATACCAACCACCATTGACTACTTATCACCTCAACGGCTAACAATCTTCATCGCATTAGGAAATTCAACATTGATAACCAGTAGAATATTTTCGGCGAAGTGTACGAGAAAAAATACGTGGCGAAAATAGGCGTCAAAGGACATTTTTTATAAATATTTTTGCATGAGAAATCGAATATATTCAATTGGATGTCCTAAAACGTTTTCAACAAAAATTGGGAGGTTCGCCTACATTCTATTAGGCTGTATTTAGTTTTTAGGATCCTGATGAGGCATCAAATGATGCGAAACATGTAGAGCCATTGTAATAAATTGACTATTATGATAATTTAAAATTTTAATCATTGATTTTTTGCCGAAATTTTGATTACGTTTAATTTTATTGCGAGCATATTACAAAATTTGTTTTATCGATAGAATTAAGCATTTTTGAACTTTTGCTATACCTCTTTAAATATCTCGAAACTTACTTATTTATCCCAGGCTCTACAAGTCTTTGTGACCCTTGGCCTTCCGGACTATGCCCTTCCATCCGTGACGCCCAGCTTAGCAGCATCCCTTGGTACTTCATCTTTCTAACGGCCTCGAGGCCTTCCTCTTTTTTTCTAGGATTGCCATCTCTAGCATCTTCTTCTGAAAACTCTCTCCCTTCATTCTAACATTGTAACCCGCCCATCACAGGTTTCCTCCAAAAATGTTTTAAAATCGTGATAAGTGAAAAGTGGTTATTTGAAAGCCTTAGGACGAACCAGGTGCAAGGAAATGATTTCTGAATTTTCCGAAGTGTTTTTTGTTTCATGATATTGGAGGCGAAATATTAAGATTCTTTTTTTACTGATATAAGCTATTCAAATCACAAAGGATAAAAGCGTCAGAGCTCTTTCCTGCGCTGTCCTTTACTGATTGTGCTTTAGTCACATACAGAGTTATGCCGAACAATTGAAATGTCTCAAGCTCCAACAGACGAATGCGGGATCAAATATGAACTAAACTAGTTCATTAAGTGTAAAGGAAGCCGGCACAATTAAGTGTCCCCACTGCCCACTTGGGACAGCAGGACGATACCCTTGGGACACTGCTGGAGCTGGAGGGTAAACCTACGATTAGCCACACCAACCTACAAACCACTCCTTAGGGATCACTCCACATTAGACATGGCGATGACCAGTCCAGCAGCCCTTGTGTATGTAGGGGTATGGTATATTGGAGAGTTTTTGTGACTAATGCTGGCTATAAAAATATGTATACTTAGATCACATCCTCCTCCTACGGCCTTACATTTTTCTCCATATTTTATAATGAGGCATCAGTTTTATAGGTGGTTATTTAAATTCCCAAATAATAGATCCAGTAAGCGTGGACAACTTTTCAGGCTCTAATCACAGACTCGAAGAACTTCATCATAAACAAAAAAACCTCCGATCTGAAATATTGACTCCCGAGTGATCTGTTTGTGCGACAGTTGCCACAAGACCCCCACAGAGTCTCATTCAAGCCTCTTTATACTTTTAATCAAGCAAATGAGGTAGTGTTTTTGCTATCAAGGTAGTAGGGTGACCACTGCACAACTGTTCCCACTCCCTCCACGAATAGGGGCGACATTTTTTTGCTTCTGAATCAATTCTTCCCCCAAGATGAAATATACACGGATTCCAAATGGTGGTACCTTTTTTTTTGCTTCTGAATCAATTCTTCCCCAAAGATGAAATATAGGTACAAGGATTCCAAATTGTGTTGCATTAACTTTTCATTATGACAAGTGACAATTTCTGATGTAACGGCCTACACAACTGTCAAAATGTATTTATCAATTTGGCTTTAATATATATTACTACATTAGCGATAGCAATAATTTATGCAGCTACTCTAGATCGAAACCAAAAGAATAGACAATAGTTCTAGAAATGAGCATGAAAATGTTTCTAATTATCTTATTTTATTTCAATTTGTGTCCTTTTATTAATAATTCAATTTTTTGGTGATTGGATGTAAACAGGATATCATTATTTGTTATCCAGCATAGAGGCGATGCATTTCCTTATTTCGAAAAGAAAGCCACCACCACTAGTGGAAATCGAACCCAGAACTATTTTCCTATGAATTACTCCCATCTGGCCTACGATATTTCATATATATATATATATATATATATATATATATATATATATATATATATATATATATATATATATAAATATATATATATACATGTAAATCAGCTGTCTGTCTGTTTGTTTGTTCCTTATATACATATATATATATATATATGTATATATATATATATGTATATATATATATAAATGTATTTTTCTAGTGTAAACATTAACATTTTTGGGGCAAACGTAACATTTTTTTTATGAAACATTTTTCCTATAAAAGTATTAGAAATCTTTTCTGATTTTTATAAAACGCTATATTTCTAAATACATTAAAATACTGTTAAAGGTTTTCTTAACTCATATTAAATATCTAAATATTGCTTAAAATATTACCTTTTCTTAAAGTTAAAAAAGTTTCCGTAATCAAAAATAAATTAATGGTTTGGATCCCATTATAACTTTTTTTTATGGGCTAAACTTCTTCCTTAATTAATCAAAAATGATATCCAAGAGTGTTAAATTTTTTTTAAATTGGAAAAAATAAGATTTTCCGAGTGAAGTCCCGATGCCGAGGGAACACGACACTGATTTGAAGATATTTTTTTAAGCGAGCTTCGATTGGTCCCTTTTAATTGTTAAGGTTTTTTTGGTCCTTCTTCAATACATTTCAAAATTAAACCAGATTTTTTAACTTTATTACAGGTGTAAGGCCCCGTTTTCCCTTTGTCTTTCTTAAGTGAATAAGAATGAGAGAAAAGGTTGGCTGCCCATCTCTAGAGATGTGAGAACCACGAATCAGCAAACGTTGCGTCTGGGTTGTTGGAACTGCACGTGGCTGATTCGTAAGATTCTCGGAAGATTTAAGACCTGACAAGAGTTTCTAGTCCAGCCACCTGCTAAAGCAGGAGTGGGGCACAATGGGTATAAAAAGCTGGCTTACCTCCGACGGGGGAGGGTCCACGCCCGTTCCTGAGGTCTTGGCCGCGATGGCGATGAGAGGTAAGTCAGTTCCAAAATATGCTCCAACCTCCCCAAATGATATGTGATTACTCTTATCTAGCGGTTTCTCTCTCACTCAACCTTTTCTCTCGTCTTAGCGATGTTTTATGATATTTATGTATGTGTTAGTAACCTCAGTGTAAATTATAGTTTTGAAAGGAATTTCCGCTTCTCTAAAATATTTCCCCATTATCTATTCCTTTAAATCCCGTCCTTGCTAATCGGCCCCTTACAAATGGTGTCAGGTGTGGGGTTGACTGCGAATAATTTATCTGCGTTTTCATTAGAAGGAACATCGTCTTTTGGATTCACCACACACACATTATCAGGCAATGGATTCTTCGGTCCCTGTCACTGACTACTTGAATGGACTGGAATTAGTAGCAGATAGTGGGCAATGGGAGGATAAAGATATGGCGCTCGTGGTCCGGATGCGCCTCAAGGGCTCAGCCGCGTCTTTTCTGGCGAGTCGTACCGATTTACAAGGGCCCGGGGTGCCCTACGACACTATTAAGGTGGCTCTCTTGGAAAGGTTTAGGGAGGTTAGGCGTCACGAACAGTTTTTACTACAATTGAGCAACATGAGGCAGGAAAAAGGGGAGGGGGTCAGAGCGTTTGCCGACCGCTGCCGTAAGTTAGGGGAAAAATCCTGTGGGGCATCAGGTTCCGAGGAGGAACGCAAGGGTGCAAGGAACCTTTTGGACAAAGTTGTCCTGTCAGCGTATTTGTCGGGGCTGAAGGGAGAGATAGGACAGCAAACCCGTCTTAGCTTCCCTTCTAATTTGCAAGGGGCTGTCGAAAGGGCCACTGCTATCGAGGAGGAGCTGGGCCGAGGAGAGTCGCAGCATTTTACGTGTAGAGAAGTGGTAGCTGTGGAATTTTGTGAGGGAGATGAACCCCTAGGACTTGAAGAAAAGGGAGTAGCCGTTGCAGCGAGCGAGCGAAAGGAAGCGTGTTTTAGGTGCGGAGTCAGGGGTCACTTCGCCCGTGACTGTCGAAGGGCATGGCAACCAGTTAGAGGTACAGGCCGTCAGAATATGCGGTGCTACCAGTGTAATGGGGTTGGTCATATAGCCAGAGAGTGCAAGGGCAACCAAGATCGGGGGGCAAGGGGGGAAAGTCCTAAAAATTCAGGGGCGTTACCCAAATGCGAACGGCCGAGGGATGCCCCCTGCCCGAGGCCCACAATAGATCGGGGGGACAAGCGTATAAATGACCTACGAAAAACTTGCGGGGTGCCCCGCCTTATTATCCCAGTAAAGGTAAATGGGCAAGACTTGGAGATGATGGTAGATACGGGAGCGGACATCACAGTTCTTAATCGGCCTGCGCCGGGGGCGGGGCTTCAGCCAGTTTCTTTTAAGGTCCGCGGTGTAACAGACCATTTATTGCCGCTGGAAGGGGAACAAGTCGTGGACATTGAACTCCCAGGGTTTTCTTTCCGACACAGGGTCGCCGTAGCCCGGGTGCTCCCCTCGGGAGGGGGAATCCTCGGTCGAGACTTGCTAGGCCGCGTTGGAGCTAGAATAAGTATAGGTGGAAGGAATTACGACTTGGGGACCCTTACCACTTCTCTTGGGGTGTCTTCGACAGAGACGGTAACCGAGGCTCAAAGTGAAGAAAGAGACAGGAAGTGGATCGAGGGGGTCGTGGCTAGGACCCGTATCTTGGAAGAGAAGTGGTCTTGCCCCGGTGCAGGAGTTAGTTCGTCAAACATTATCAGTACTGCCGGATCCGCAGGGGGTTGTACCGTTAGCCAGAAGAGTAGCTCCGGAGACGCTCATACAATAAGTAATGGCTCCGGGTGCAAAGCACGCCGGAGGGAACGGAAATCTCCTTATGTCAGATTGTGCCAGGAGGTATCCCTTCCGGCTTATTCTGAGGCGACAGTGGCTGTTCGAGTGCCTGCGGCCATAAGGCGGGGTAATATTTTAATTGAGCCACTAGAAGGGCTTACATCTGGAGTGCGCACAGGGCGTAGCGTGAGTGAGGTCGTGGAGGGATCCGCGTGGATACAGGTGGTTAATCTCAGTGGAGGGTCAGTCGTACTACGTCGTGACTCCCCTCTTGGTAGGGTTGAGGAAGGTAATTGGTCACTGGCAGAAGGTCAAGGTGAGTCCCCCACCAAAGCGAAACAAACCGTAAAGACAGGGTCGGACCTACAGGAGAAGCTCCGACACCTCCCCGTGGTAGAAAAGAAGCCCTTGTTGGAGCTTCTTTCTCGCTTCCAGGATCTCTTCGAAGAGCCCAGAGGGGAAGGTTGCGCGCTACCCGTCCAACATCGGATAGTTACGGGTAATGCCCGACCTGTGGTGAAGAGACCGTATAGGGTCCCGTACGCGGAGAAAGCCGTGGTGGCGGAGCAGCTGAATTCTATGCTGGAAAGGGGTATAATTACGCCCTCCACTAGCCCCTGGCAGGCTCCAGTTGTACTAGTAAAAAAGAAATCGCCGGATGGGGAGGTGCGATATCGGTTTTGCACTGATTTCCGGGGGCTTAATGCCGTTACTCGGGTGGACACATACCCTCTACCCCTGATTCAGGAAACCCTAGAACAGCTCGGCAATTGCCGGTACTTTAGCACACTGGACTTAGCCAGTGGATACCATCAAATCCCCATAGCCCCGGAAGACCAGGAGAAGACAGCGTTCACCACCGAGGGAGGCCATTTCGAGTACAGGAAAATGGCTTTCGGATTGGCAGGGGCTCCGGCTACCTTCCAAAGGTTGATGGAACAGCTATTAGGTCGTCTAAAGGGTACCGGCTGTTTTGTCTATCTCGATGACGTAGTGGTGTACAGCGCCACACTCGGTGAGCATATCGCCCGGCTGGAGGAAGTATTTAACTTACTTCGCGGGGCGAATTTAAAGGGCAACCTACGAAAGTGTACATTCGCGGCCAAGGAGGTCATGTACTTAGGGCATGTGGTGACTGACAGTGGAGTCAAACCCGACCCTGGAAAGGTGGAAGCAGTGAAAACCTTTCCGAAACCACGGAATGCACGCGAGGTACGTAGCTTCCTCGGTTTAGCGAGCTACTATCGCCGTTTTATCCCGGAGTTCGCAAGTAGGGCGAAAGCCCTTACTGAGCTAACAAAGACTCGAGCTACTTTTGTCTGGGAGCCTGCGCAGGAGAAATCATTCGCGGACCTGAAGGAGGCCTTGACCTCCGACCTTCTACTAGTGTATCCGGACTTCCGAGACCCCTTCGTGCTCTCTACGGACGCTTCCGGAGTAGCTCTTGGGGCTGTGTTGTCTCAAGTGCAGGGAGGCGTCGAGAGGCCCATTTGCTATGCCAGCAGGCAATTGAAGGGGCCGGAATGTAACTACTCTGCCACTGAACGAGAGTTGTTGGCGGTCGTTTGGGCGACAAAGCTCTTTCGATGTTACTTGCTTGGGCGAAAATTTAAGTTAATTACCGACCATGCTGCTCTTAAATGGATGCTAAGTCTGAGGGACACCTCTTCTCGGCTGACTCGATGGGCCTTGCGCCTTGAGGAATTCGAATATGTCGTTGAACACAAGCCCGGAGTGAATCATAAAAATGCAGACGCGCTAAGCCGCTCCGTTGCTGAGATACGGCCCCGGTACCCCCTCACCCGGAGCCACATCCGGAGGGCCCAAGAGCAAGATGACTGGTGCCAGAAGCTGGCAAGGAAGGGCGGTAGTGTCAGGGCCGATGCAGAAGGATTGTGGTACTGGGCTGTTGATCTCGAAGGGAGTGATTGGCGTCTCCTAGTTCCGGAGTCGCTTAGGCTAAAGATCCTCGAATACCACCATTCGAAGCCATGGGCGGGGCACCCGGGTATAGAACGCACGCTTGCCAACTTAAGGGGGTCCTTTTATTGGCCCTCTATGGAGAAGGATGCACGGAACTTCGTTGAGAGCTGCCATAGGTGTGCTCAGCGAAAGAGCCCACCAGGCCTGAATGTGCCTCTGGAAGTGCCGTATGTGGCCAGTGGCCCATTCGAGCAAGTGTCATTAGATATTTTTGGCCCTCTACCAAGGTCAAGGAGAGGGCATAGATATCTACTGACTTTTATCGACAATTTTACGAGGTACGCCGAAGCAATCCCTATAAAGGAGCAGACCGCTCAAGAGACGGCCGTAGCCTTTGTGGAGAATATTGTGACGAGACATGGTGTGCCAAAGAGGCTGCTCACTGATCAAGGGAGAAACTTTGTTTCTTCTCTCTTCAAGGAAGTATGCAGAGCTCTTGGGATAAAAAAGCTGCAGACTACAGCCTATCATCCGGAGTGCAATGGCATGGTAGAACGCCTCCATCGCACGATCACGGATTCGATCACACATTTTGTGCGGCGGGATGGTAGAGATTGGGACCGTTGGGTCCCTTATGCAGTTATGGCCTACCGAGCCATCCCCCACTCCTCGACTGAGTACTCCCCCAATTACCTACTTTTAGGACGGGAGTTAGTCACCCCTTTCGACTGCGATCTAGGGCCTAGCTTGAACCAGGAGGACCGAGATAGGCTCTTACCGGAAGATCATGTGATACAGCTACGGAAGCGGCTTTCGGAAGCATATCGAGAGGCGTTGGTACGATCCGAGCGATGTTATCAACGTCGAACAGCCTTCGTAAACTCTCGGAGGAAAGAGCGCCAGCTAGCAGCGGGGGACTGGGTGTACTTAAATGTGCCAGCGGTCAAACCGGGCCACTGTCCGAAGTTCCACCGTCCATGGACGGGGCCGCATCAAGTCACCCGTGTACTCTCCCGGGTTAATTATGAGGTCGAGCTGTCTACCGGGGCGCGAGCAGTTGTGCACATCAACCGCCTTAAGAAGGCCGCGACTAAGGGGAATATGGATCCGGAGAGAGAGGAGGCTGAAACGGCTAATAGGTCGTACCGCGAAGAACAGGACGAGGAAGAGGCCAACGACGAGTGGTCTTGGGCGATGGAGCCAGGGCTTCCATATGACTTAAATTACCAGACGCCAGACCGGGCTGGTGACGCGGAAGAAGGGGAAAGCGAGGCAAGGGCGACCGATCATTCTGACTGTCCCGTGAGTGCGGGGGCATCCCCTTCGTGTCCAGATCCTAGTTGTCCTCTCGGCGGCCAGATTTCGTCGCCACCTTCGGAAACGACTACCCCCGATGAGGTCCTATCCGACTCAGCCCTATCTGAGGGAGAAGTAGGTCAAGAGGAGGAAGCCGAACGGAGCGGTTCACCCCAGCCTATAGGACGGGTGGAGGGCGCAAATGAGGGGGGGAGGCACCGCGAAAGATCCGGACGTTTATACGGCCGACGGGGCATAGACTCCCAGCCTGCGAGTGGGCGTCGTTCCTCCTCTAGTTCTCGGAGCAACGACCCCAAGGATGCCACCTGGACGCCAGGAGTGCGGGAACAGGGACCACGGCCACGATCACCATATTCCCTCCGGAGGAGAGGCGTTCAGAGACCTAACGATGAGTAGGTGTGGGACGCGCTTAGGAAAAGAGCTAAATCGCCAGTAAACGACTCCTAAACATCTACTTACCGGGCTGTCATCGCGGGTGATTCTAGAGTTCTGACTATTGGCATGAAAATTTGAGTTATATTACAATGTCGTGGGTTACGCGCCTGGGCAGGGTGGTTTGTAAACTTTCAAGAAAATTTCCGAAGAGGAAGCAAAAGTTTAAACCAATCTTTCACACATCACAAACCCTTTTCCGTAGTTCCCTGTACCTTTCCTCGTCCTATCAAAAGCCCAGAAAACAGAGTAACGGAATTCCTATATATAATCAAAAAATTACACAACGGAGGCACTTCGATGAATGGAAAGTTGAGTAGAGAGATGCTAGGTCCAAGAGAGTTGACTCTGATTTTGGGGAAGGAGAGAGAGGCTCTGCCAATTGGACTGACACTCCTCTCGGAGGGAAGCTGATGTCATGATAAACATGTAACCAAATTTCAGAAGTAGATCTCATCGCCACTAATACTGAAGTAGTAGCATTGGACAATTCCAGATCAGAAGATGTTGCTTCATCGAATTCTTGTCCTGCCCTTAACGAAAATAAGACAGGAAGGATGGTTACAGCTCAGCCGGAGAGGGGCGTTCTTCTTGAAGAGTTGAAACGAGGAAGCCTACGCAATCCTTCGGTATTAGGATAGAGCCTGATGTGGACCTAGGATACCTTAGATCTGTCCTGCCGAGTTCTTTCACAGAGAAACACCTTCCTGTATAGTCTCGTCATTTCGCCAGAAGATGAACACGTCAAAAGAATGGTGGCAGTGGACTTTGGTGAATCTTGGATCTTCGACCACATGGATTTGGGACGAGCACAAGAAGCTATTGTGGAATACCATGCTTAAAACAATTCGCCTCCTTCTTCGATGCAGCGGAAAGTTTCGTGACAGCGATAACAGAGTGGATATAGGACCGCTCGTAAATAAAGTGATGGTGAAAATAGTGTTCTGTATAGTTAGAGAATAATAGTAACTTAAGGACGGGTAGTGTTAAAGGTAAAGTAATGTTCCAAGGGAAACATGACTTTAAAAAAAATCGGGGGGTGATGTAAGGCCCCGTTTTCCCTTTGTCTTTGTTAAGTGAATAAGAATGAGAGAAAAGGTTGGCTGCCCATCTCTAGAGATGTGAGAACCACGAATCAGCAAACGTTGCGTCTGGGTTGTTGGAACTGCACGTGGCTGATTCGTAAGATTCTCGGAAGATTTAAGACCTGACAAGAGTTTCTAGTCCAGCCACCTGCTAAAGCAGGAGTGGGGCACAATGGGTATAAAAAGCTGGCTTACCTCCGACGGGGGAGGGTCCACGCCCGTTCCTGAGGTCTTGGCCGCGATGGCGATGAGAGGTAAGTCAGTTCCAAAATATGCTCCAACCTCCCCAAATGATATGTGATTACTCTTATCTAGCGGTTTCTCTCTCACTCAACCTTTTCTCTCGTCTTAGCGATGTTTTATGATATTTATGTATGTGTTAGTAACCTCAGTGTAAATTATAGTTTTGAAAGGAATTTCCGCTTCTCTAAAATATTTCCCCATTATCTATTCCTTTAAATCCCGTCCTTGCTAATCGGCCCCTTACACAGGAAAGTATGAAAAAAAAATCAAATAGGAAAAAAATCAACATTTCTGAACATTAAAATCGTATTATCAAAACCATGTTTTCCAAATCGGGCTAGACTCTGGCGTCTTCAATTTTAGCCCGATCAACTTCAAATTAACTGCAGCTTCCCTAATGATATTTGCGAGAAAAGTACGTAGGAGTTTGTTGATTCATTGAATTATAACGATTTTATGACCGGTTTTCGGCGGATTTTCTAATAGAAAATAAATAATTGTTCACCATTTAAAAAAAAATTAATATTTCATAAAAATTCTACGTACTTTACTAGATTTAACTTCCTTCTTTCGAAAAAAATTTAGTTTTTTTAGTGTTCTAGATTAAAAATTGCAGCCTTCAGATCTTCGCCCGTGAAAAAAGAGGTTTTCCGTTCGTGAGACATAGCGCCGCCATTTTTTTCCCGAAGAATTAAAACTTTTTTTGGGGGGGGATACTTTAACATCCCCAATAAAACGTTTGATATAAAGAATTAAGAAATATTGATTTATTTGTTATTTATAAATTGAATAATATTACATTGATTTTGATCGCACAAGGTAGTATTATCCCATGGGTTAGTGGAACTCCATCATCTTAGCGAGTTTCGATAATATTCTTATCACTGATTTGATTCGGGAAGCTTGAGAATATGAGAAACTGTTTATATATTTTTACTTAAATTTTATATAGTAGACATGACAAGTTTTCGGATTTTCGTAAATATCTCGAAAACGGTTGGGAAATCGTGGTAAGCAGAAGGTGACCACGATTTCCCTTGCTATGCTTAATAAATTCACTACAAAAAAGAATCTGAAGCAATTTTCGATGGGGCAATGTCAATGAGAGATAAAGTGCTTAAATATTTAAATGTGCTTGTTTTGATCTTTTGAATCGATTTTTGTCTTTGTTTAACTCAATTTTTAACTAGTTGTTTTTGTTTTAAATATAATTAACCACTAAAATTAGTATTTTAGTAAAAAAAAAAGGCAAGAAAACGTGAAAGGTATTGTTAAAAAGTTTGGAGTGGCAGTGGCTAATCATGATGGCTGTGGCTAATCATGATGGCATATACATGCGTTTGTTTTTAATTTTCCTATCTATATAACCTTCCTCATACTGCTACGAGTAAGATTATTATTTCACATTTTATAGCAAAGATGTAACCCACGAGAGAATGGAATTTTATTCGCAATTTATTTACATTTGATTTTAACTGTTAAATGAATTTCCTTGTATAACAAGATACTTAAAATGACAACAAAGTTTCGGTTGTTTGTAATAGAGCCTTCTGAGTACAAGTGGAAGAGGTTGAGTGAGTACTGTATTGTCTTATACAGCCAGAATTATCACCTTCTGTATATGTCTGTTACTGTAAGATTCATGTGCTTTATGATGCCCAAACTATATCATTTCTTCGAGCTGTTATTGACATTTTTCACGAAATACTAAGAAAAAAAAAAAAAAAAAAAAAAAAAAAAAAAAAAAAAAAAAAAATAAATAAATAAATAAATTAGTACATTCCTATTCTAAACTTTCCAAATGTCACTAGGCATAATTACTGAACCGCCCTAGGATGACGCAGTTTGTGCGAGTCGGCCATTTTTATAGATACAATTCTGATTTAACAGGCTCAAAATTAAGTATATTTACATGGATTATTCTCACAATTGAAAATAATATATCAACACAAAAGATGAAAAATATAATATTTGATGAAAAATATAATCACATAAGGTCTCAGCTATAAATATTTTTTCCCTCGAATTATAATGGACCTAGATCTCTGTTATTAGAGAGTAAAACGATCCAACAATCATACTTCGAAGAATGAAAAAAAAAAAAAAAAGAATAAAAGAAAAGAAAAAATGTGGGAGGGTGAAGGAGAATAAGAAAAAAAAAAGGATGAAATGTTGCCGGCCTGAGAAAACTATTTGCATGATTAGATGTAATGAACGGATGAAAGTCCTGAGCTGGATCACTGGCCATTCGATTATTCAAATTCCCCGATTAGAGGAGGGGGCGGCTTCATGATTAGGCGCGCCATTTCTAGTCCGGGGAACCGGCTCTCATTAGCCACGCAGCTAAAGGTCATTCACGGCTCACTCCGTCAAAGGGCTATAAAGACAGAGGTTAGAAATCAGGAGCGATATCAACTCCGAACAGAGATCGCGTTGAAGATTGTCAGGTCTTGTTGTCCGGGGAACCGGCTCTCATTAGCCACACTGCTAAAGGTCATTCACGGCTCACTCCGTCAAAGAGCTATAAAGACAGAGGTTAGAAATCAGGAGCGATATCAACGCTAAACCGAGATCGAGTTGAAGATTGTCAGGTCTTGTTGTCCGGGGAACCGGCTCTCATTAGCCACACAGCTAAAGGTCATTCTCGGCTCACTCCGTCAAAGTGCTATAAAGACAGAGGTTAGAAATCAGGAGCGATATCAACGCTTAATAGAGATCGAGTTGAAGATTGTCAGGTCTTGTTGTCCGGGGAACCGGTCTCATTAGCCACACAGCTAAAGGTCATTCACGGCTCACTCCGTCAAAGAGCTATAAAGACAGAGGTTAGAAATCAGGAGCGATATCAACGCTAAACAGAGATCGAGTTGAAGATTGTCAGGTCTTGTTGTCCGGGGAACCGGCTCTCATTAGCCACACAGCTAAAGGTTATTCTCGGCTCACTCCGTCAAAGAGCTATAAAGACAGAGGTTAGAAATCAGGAGCGATATCAACGCTTAATAGAGATCGAGTTGAAGATTGTCAGGTCTTGTTGTCCGGGGAACCGGTCTCATTAGCCACACAGCTAAAGGTCATTCACGGCTCACTCCGTCAAAGAGCTATAAAGACAGAGGTTAGAAATCAGGAGCGATATCAACGCTAAACAGAGATCGAGTTGAAGATTGTCAGGTCTTGTTGTCCGGGGAACCGGCTCTCATTAGCCACACAGCTAAAGGTTATTCTCGGCTCACTCCGTCAAAGAGCTATAAAGACAGAGGTTAGAAATCAGGAGCGATATCAACGCTTAATAGAGATCGAGTTGAAGATTGTCAGGTCTTGTTGTCCGGGGAACCGGCTCTCATTAGCCACACAGCTAAAGGTCATTCACGGCTCACTCAGTCAAAGAGCTATAAAGACAGAGGTTAGAAATCAAGAGCGATATCAACGCTAAACAGAGATCGAGTTGAAGATTGTCAGGTTTTGTTGTCCGGGGACCTGGCTCTCATTAGCCACAGAGGTAAAGGTCATTCCCGGCTCACTGTACCAAAGAGCTATGAATAAAGAGGTTTGAAATCAAGAGCGATATCCACGCTAAACAGAGATCGAGTTGAAGATTGTCAGGTCTTGTTGTCCGGGGAACCTGCTCTCATTAGCCACAGAGGTAAAGGTCATTCACGGCTCACTTCGTCAAAGAGCTATAAAGACAGACGTTTGAAATCAGGAGCGATATCAAGAAGTACCTAAATAACAGAAGTTCTTATATTTTAGTTTTCAGGAACCACGCATGAAGTTATAGAGATTGTGAAATCCGTAATAACTTGTACGTACCATATGTGGCAATGCACGTATTTAATGTGTAACGTTAAAATATAATATTTGGTGAAAAATATAATCACATAAGGTCTCAGCTATAAATATTTTTTCCCTCGAATTATAATGGACCTAGATCTCTGTTATTAGAGAGTAAAACGATCCAACAATCATGAATGAAAAAAAAATCAGAAGCGATATCAACGCTTAATAGAGATCGAGTTGAAGATTGTCAGGTCTTGTTGTCCGGGGAACCGGCTCTCATTAGCCACACAGCTAAAGGTTATTCTCGGCTCACTCCGTCAAAGTGCTATAAAGACAGAGGTTAGAAATCAGGAGCGATATCAACGCTTAATAGAGATCGAGTTGAAGATTGTCAGGTCTTGTTGTCCGGGGAACCGGTCTCATTAGCCACACAGCTAAAGGTCATTCACGGCTCACTCCGTCAAAGAGCTATAAAGACAGAGGTTAGAAATCAGGAGCGATATCAACGCTAAACAGAGATCGAGTTGAAGACTGTAAGGTCTTGTTGTCCGGGGAACCGGCTCTCATTAGCCACACAGCTAAAGGTTATTCTCGGCTCACTCCGTCAAAGAGCTATAAAGACAGAGGTTAGAAATCAGGAGCGATATCAACGCTTAATAGAGATCGAGTTGAAGATTGTCAGGTCTTGTTGTCCGGGGAACCGGCTCTCATTAGCCACACAGCTAAAGGTTATTCTCGGCTCACTCCGTCAAAGAGCTATAAAGACAGAGGTTAGAAATCAGGAGCGATATCAGAAGTAACTAAATACCAGAAGTTCTTATATTTTAGTTTTCAGGAACCATGCATGAAGTTATAGAGATTGTGAAATCCGTGATAACTTGTACGTACCATATGTGGCAATGCACGTATTTAATGTGTAACGCAAGAACAAAAAAAATCCAAGTAAAGCAAATTTCTGTTCAAAGCATTGGTTATAACAAATAGAAGATTAAGGATCAAGTCTATATTTTAGATTTCAAGTGAAAACACACTTCTTTGGTTGTTTATTTTCAAATTCTTCAGAATAGATTTCAATGTTACAAAACAGGATTCGTTGTGAAGAAATAAATCTATGGCCGCCTGTACCTACGTATCCTCACCCGTTATTGGCAAGTTTTCATCTCCCTCGATAGTTGTAAGGTCATGTGACAAGTCTGCGAAAACGAAAATTACGTTTGCCAAGGGGTTTTGATGATTAACTGACTCATTTTTTTGCTATCTCCTAACATATAATATATAAGTTTTGTATCAAAAAAGGAAAATAGTTGACAGCCGCAATTACACATAAGTACATGCACACACACACATACACACACACACACATATATATATATATATATATATATATATATATATACACATACACACACATAGATATATTTATAATACTGTTCATTAGGAGAGGGAGTAACTCTGGAACAAAATTTCGAATTTGACTGTACCGGCCGGAATTTTCATTTCCGTGCAACGAAACCCAGCATACATCATTCGCAACTGAGACAGATTTCTTACAAAAATAAGCGCATTAAAGCGGTGTTTAAAACGAATAGGTTCATAAGTTCTCTTGGGACTTCAATACCTAGATCTTTTTGTATGCAAATTCAATAAATACCTTTTAAGTTTATAGTAATATAAAGTACGACATTTGAGCACTTCAAAGCACTACAAAATGCCAAATACTTTTGTTATCATTCATCAATTCTAGTTGACTCTGCTAGGGAAAATTCTTTGTCAGGCAGATAATCTCGAAGGGTGGAGAGACATTCTGACATTTTGTGAAAACAACGGAAGATGGTAACAAAGTTTCGTACAGTCAACATTTGTGTAAGTACGCTACTATACAGGGTGTCCCACATTGAGATGTCATAATTTTAAGGGTTTATTCTGCACCTCATTTGTAGTTCAGGGACGCAGAAATGGGCGTTCTATCTTAACATGTAGCAGAGCTTTTCAAAATTTTGTCTATTTTTAAAAGTATTGGGTTTTCTTATGAAAAACAGTGTTTTCCGGATTTCTAGTCTAGATATCGTAAATGCCGACCACATTTTTAGAATCTACATTAAATTTCCAATAAGAAACACCCATTATTGAAATGTTGTCATGTACACTAGGAGCTACACTAAGAGCCATATAGATGTGAACTATTGTTATTAGGGTTTTCTTAACTCCTTCAATATTTTCTTAATCAGCTATTTGTAGACTTAGCGGTTTGCCTCGACCTCAAAAGTTGCCCAATTTAATAAGCTTTAAAATGGTACTCTGTTCTTTAAAAAAAGTAATTATTTAAGTTTATTTTTTTCTGATTTCTAAGTCAAAACCAATACATTTGCTGTAGCTTGACGAAGCCAATCTGAACACATTATTTAATTTCACGCAAATATGGTGATGTCCCATCCTTCGAACATTAGGTACACACACTTTTTGCTCTGATTAAGGATAAGGGGACACCTTGGAAAGAGTGAAATATGACAGAAGATCATTTTGGAAATAGTCACAATTATTGTTATCATAATAAATACAGATGTTATATTTTTATGCTTTCAGGGTCTTGTTTTATGAAGTTTCTATTTTTGAGAGTAGTATAATAGTCTTTTCATTTAAATCTATTTTTTTCCCCTTTATATTTGCAGGAGAGACTTTTTTCAATACAATTTATAATGAATAACCCAGTTACTTATAAGCAATAACTTATAAGCAGAAATTATAGTTAGTGTCTAATTTTAGCACTTTCCTCCGAAGGAAACGTAGTGGTAATATAGAGAGAAAAGTGAGATATTAAAATGAACTAAATCGGTTCATTAGGAGGGGGGGGGGTTTACTCCGGACCCACAATACCAATTCGCCACTACCAGCCGTGATTTTTGGTACATTTCGACGAAACTCGGTATTCGTAGTGGTAATCCACAGGTAAATATGTGTTGTAAAAATAAACTAAATCGGTTCATTAGGAGGGGGGTTTACTCCGGACCCACAATACCAATTCGCCATTACCAGCCGTGATTTTTGGTATATTTCGACGAAACTCGGTATTTGTAGTAGTAATCTACAGGTAAATATGTGTTGTCAAAATAAACTAAATCGGTTCATTAGAAGGGGGGGGGTTTACTCCGGACCCAAATTCCTAATATACTCATACCGGTCGTAATCTCTGCTGTATTGTAGACATGCGCGCCGCGCCGCCACCGCTACGCCACGCCGGGTTTTAATGACGCCGCCGCCGCCGAGCCTATTCAGTCGGCGCGCCGAGGGGAGGAAATCTACTAGTGTACTGCACAGTGGCCGGCGCCATTTTGTGCTTACCTTCTGATCGATTAAACGCTTGTGTGTTGTGATCGTTGATTGGAAAATGACAAAGCTTGTATCATAAACATACTCGACGATATAAAACTAAAAATACGTCCGACTCTCAGGAACTGCGTCATCTTAGCGCGGTTCCGTTCTTAGCCCTAGTACTATTTGTAAAGGAATAAATACAGTTTTTGGATAGGGTTTGATCTTTCTTTAAAAATATAAGAGAGAAAACATTATTTAAAACGAAATAAAATGGGCTCCCCAATTAAATTGGGTTGCTGGGTATACAGGTGCTTATCATCCATTCGGAAATAGGTTCAATTTTCAGACTGAAGATGTAAGGATTTCAAAATAAGTAATAGAGAATAAAAAAGATGAAGACGAAAGAAGGAAATAGTGATGAATGAAAAGGAATTTCCAAATCTCAAACAAAAGGAAGTTTAAGAAGCCACAACAGGAAACTGACAGTATCCTAGGACTCCCCGACAACACAACGTTCGCCCCGGGAAAACACTATTATCATTAAGTGTCTCATTTTCTTGCCTAAAATAAACTAAATCGGTTCATTAGGAGGGGGGTTTACTCCGGACCCACAATACCAATTCGCCACTACCAGCCGTGATTTTTGGTATATTTCGACGAAACTCGGTATTTGTAGTAGTAATCTACAGGTAAATATGTGTTGTAAAAATAAACTAAATCGGTTCATTAGAAGGGGGGGGGGGGGTTTACTCCGGACCCAAATTCCTAATATACTCATACCGGTCGTAATCTCTGCTGTATTGTAGACATGCGCGCCGCGCCGCCGCCGCTACGCCACGCCGGGTTTTAATGACGCCGCCGCCGCCGAGCCTATTCAGTCGGCGCGCCGAGGGGAGGAAATCTACTAGTGTACTGCACAGTGGCCGGCGCCATTTTGTGCTTACCTTCTGATCGATTAAACGCTTGTGTGTTGTGATCGTATTTTTTTTTTTTTTTTTTTTTTACGGCGCATCGACGTCTAGGCCATTAGCGCCGACATCCAGGGTGCAGAAAGGACTGTTCCCAACGAGCCGTGGGATGAGAACATTCCTGCCGCCGCGGCGGCACCGGTGGGAATCGAACCCACGATGTACCCAAACCGAAAATGAGTTGCATAAACATTTGTTCCACTTATATCAAAAACTGTTACAGATATCGCTTTAAAAACGGTTTCATTTGTTTTCGTATGTTAAGGAATATATTACGCGAGTATCTGCAAGCATATAAACCGGAAGACGTAAGCGTTAAGATTTTTTTCACAGGAAGTTCTCGCCAACACCACTCGAAGGACGGATTCTACTGGTTAAAGAACTTGACGTTTCAAATTAGACGATTTTTGTACCAAAGATCTTCAAAATCTGACCATTCTTGAGCCTGTGAAATAGCGGACAAATATATATATATATACATATATATATATATATATATATATATATATATATATATATGTACTGTGATTAAAATTTTAACATCTCCCTTGGGGGTTAAATAAAAATAGCCCACGCCGCGCGCGCCGCCGCCGCCGCCGGAAAATTCAGCCTCGGCGCGCATGTCTACTGTATTGTAACGAAACGCGGTATACGTCTTGGGTAACTCATGAGAAAGAAGTGTTTTAAAAATGAGCTGAATCGGTCAATCGGAAAGCGGGGGTTTACTTTGTAATATATTTCAATAGAAAAGCCCGTCAGACGTAGGTTCACAAAGCCGCCGCAAGGAGCGCTTTCTACCACTAGAGGGACTGTAGTCCTGCGTTAGATCAAAATACGATAATATGAGGTTTTTTGTATTTATTACGTAGTGTAGTAGGTACCATGTAGAGTTAAATCCTGCAGATATTCAACACCTCTGGGAAGAACAAAACCCATATCTAGTCAGAACAATATTCAACAAACTAATCAGCCAATTTCAAAATACCTTATTAGAATATGATCTAAATCTCGTAAATAACAGTTCATTCAATAGATTCTATAATAACATAAAACCTACTCACATAACGGGAGCACCATATATTCATTACAATATTCCATTTAACAAAATAAAACTCTTAGCCCAATTAAGGCTCAGTTCAGAAAAGATGATAAACCTCTACAATAAAAATAAACTCACCATTGACACAAACACGCCATGTTCTGCTTGCGAACTACAAGAACTAGGAACACTAGAACACATTGTCTTCATCTGCCCCTTGTACTCTCCTATAAGGAAGTTGTACATAGATAAATATATCACATCTAATCCTCCAAAGGTAGAAATGCTGCTATCAGCTCCAGATAAGGCTTTAATTAATGATCTAAATAAATACTTAGATAGTATCATAAAGCTGAGGTCATTTATTTTATTATAGATTAAACATCTGTAATTTGACATTATCTTCTTTATTATTGAATTTATTTTTGTGTTTACTTTGTGTGAAATACACTTAGCTTAAGATGCATTTATGTATTTATTTTTCTTAATTTGAAATCAGTAGAAGCCTCATTTTATTATTATTTATTACGTGTAAAAGATAAAGTTTTATTTTATTTTGTGCAAATTATATTTTTTATTAATGCAATAAGGCTGCAACCCTTGCATATAAGTTGTAAAACTTGAGCAATAAAGCATATTATTATTATTATTATTATTAGGTACCATGTGTAAACATAACTCTGAAAGCAAATTAATAATTGATCAGTTACTCATTACAAATTTAAAAGAGAACTATTCATGTTTTTATTTTATTTATGTAGGATATTTTAAGCAAATTGTTCTGGAAAGCAGTCTACACTACCCAAATTCTGAGGAAAGTGCTTAGCTATGCAGCTCCTGCGTGACGGCCTTTTATTAAATAGAATAGAATTAAAAATAGAAATTTAATAAAACAAGATCCTCAAAGTATAAAAATTTAAGATCTGTATTTATTGTGTTAAAATAATAACAATAATTGTGATTATTTCAAATATGTTCTTCTGTCATCTTTCACTCATTCCAAAGTGTCCCCTAATCCTTAATCTGAGCAAAAAGTGTGCATACCTAATGTTGGAAGGATGGGACATCACCATATTCGCGTGAAATTAAATAATGTGTCCAGATTGGTTTCGTCAAGCTACAGCAAATGTATTGGTTTTGACTTAGAAATCAGAAAAAAATAAACTTAAATAATTATTTTTTTTAAAGAACAGGGTACCATTTTAAAGCTTATTAAATTGGGCAACTTTTGAGGCGGAGGCAAACCGCTAAGTCTACAAATAGCTGATTAAGAAAATATTGAAGGAGTTAAGAAAACCCTAATAACAATATTTCACATCTATATGGCTCTTAGTGTAGCTCCTAATGTACATGACAACATTTCAATAATGGGTGTTTCTTATTGGAAATTTAATGTAGATTCTAAAATTGTGGTCGTAATTTACGATACATAGAACAGAAATCTAGACTAGAAATCCGGAAAACACTATTTTTCATAAGAACACCCAATAGTTTTGAAAAGAGACAAAAGTTTGAATAGCTCTGCTACATGTTAAGATAGGACGCTCATTTCTGCGTCCCTGAACTACAAATGAGATGCAGAATAAACCCTTAAAATTATGACATCTCGATGTGGGACACCCTGTATATTTGGAATGTTTTCTTAATACTAATAGGCATATAGGCATATAATGTTAATGTACATTAATCACAACAAAAATTACTTCTGTTTTTTTAGTAATGCCTAGTATCTGTAGATTTTTAGTAATTCCTAGTACTTTTATAATATACTTAAATCACAAAAGTACTGTAAAAATGTATATTCTTAAATATAATAATATTTATTTATTATTTAAAATATTCCAAATATTAAATTGATATAAAATGAGGTACAACATTTTTATTTAATGTTTGAGCACCATAACTGAGATGATTCGCTCATTAATTACAAACCCGATCTACTTCTTGTCAAGTAAAAAACTTTACAACAGAATAATTCAACCTTGAATTGCGAATAGAGTGTTAGTGATGTTAGCACTCTAAATGCGAACTATAGATTATGTAAATCATAATTAAAGAGAAAAAATCTTAACTGGAACAAACCAGTACCCATTAATACCTGAAGGATTACAAATAGGAGCTGCTAATTGATCGGAAATGAACGGGTTTATAAGGAATATTTGGAGAGCAAATCTGCACCATCAGGTGAGACCAGGGTCCAGATGGAACTATATTATTAGAATAATAAAGTTTTACAGAAAACTAAATGAGTAGGGATGGAGGCAGAAGCAACTCAAACAATATATTATCTTTTTTTCAGTCCAGATTAATGCTATCTGAGAAAGAGTCTAACATCAGTAAAGGTAGGCAATTCAAGCACACACAAGGATGCGTAGACGCAGACTTTTAAATTCTGCTCTAAAATAAGAAATTTAGCTCTCCAGTCAACAAGCCACGACGAAGTATCAGCTTTGTTGCACTTCCTCGTTTATTTAACATTTTTAGATACAAACTTGAATGACAAAATCTTTTCTGAATCTCCAAAAAAAAAAAAAAAAAACTAAACAACAAAATGCTGCCCTTCCAAAATTGGAAGGTACTCAGCAAAACAGCAGTTATACAGAGACTACTCATTTGGGCTACTGTGTTTAATTTACATTTCTAATCCCCCAATCCTTTAATCAAGACTGGAATTGTACATTTTTTTCCTTTTAAATCAAAGATACACCTGTAATAAAGATAAAAAGGGAATAGTGAGGGAGAAGGAGTGAAAGAGATCCAGAAAAGGAATAGGAGTGGGAAAACATAAAGAGGGTAGATATGAGGGATAGAGAGGGAAAGATAGAATAAGGGAGAGAGTGTCATTGAGAGAAAGAGAGAGAGAGATAGATAGAGAGAGAGATTGAGAGATGAAGGAGATTGTGTCAACAAGAGAGAGAGGGAGTGTGTGTCAAAGAGAGACAAATAGAAAAAGAGAGAGAGAGAGAGTGTGTGTGTGTGTGAGAGAGAGAGAATCGGGTCTCCTATTGCAATAACCCTTAATCAGACCCCTCCGAATGAAAATTACAAGGTACGGCCAACCCTACACCACATGGAGTTCCACACGCGTATACTCTGCTCCATGAAAACCTATCTCAAGGTGACAAAATCCAGCTACTGCTCTCGCTAGGAATACCAGCTAGTGATGGTCCAATGATGGTATTTAAACGAACAATCTTCCCTTTTACGCTGAGGTGGAATGCTAGTTACACAACCGGGCTTGTTCACAACAGCAAATCAAGGTTATCCCCCCGGCTTTCGAGTTGGAAAAATTGGGTTCAGCATACCTAAGTATTTTAGAAAAAAAAAATCTAATGAGAAAAAATGTTGGTCAAACCCCTCTATCTATTGGTCTACATAGGTTAAGTAAAATATTTTCATTGGTTTGGGGAAAGTCGATTCCTCCTCATATCGAGAATGTTAAATAAAAACGTCGAAAGCAACAGTTAACTCAATTAAAGATACTGAACCAATACTTTCGAAATTCGAAGCATTGATTTTTTCTCAATGTTCCGGTTTTTATTTTAATATTTTCTCGTTCCCAAACAAATCTAAACATTTATTTGGACAAATGTGGAATATTTAAACAATTTCAAGTCACTACCGCTGTTTGGAATACTCTAGATCAAGAATCTATTTTTTTTTTATTTATTATTTTTATTATTCATTGGATTCCCCACGTCAAACTAACTATAAAAAGTATACCAGAAGAATATTAACACATACTTTTTCCGCAAGAATTTCCTAAAATAAACAGTATTCAGCGATTGGATTATACAAGTTAACGAACTTGACATATTAAGTTTAAGAAAACAAAATAACATTTTTTTTGTCAAATTTTATCAAAATCGTATCATTTCTTTATTTCTGATGATAGAAGCACCCAAAACCACCAACTCTCACATATATACACAAACACAAATCAAAAGGACCAGCGCAGGTGGTTGTACGGCAATACAGGATATGGAAATGTGTCAACCCGTTTATGAATGACAGATTCTCCAATTTCGGAGGCCAATTTGGACGGAACAGCCTCCTACCGCTTTCCGTGGCGCCACTTCCATTCGACTGCTCAATTTAGTAGGCTATTTGACAGGCAACATTTGTCTCTCTTTCACATTGTGGTGCACCGCAGAATTCACACTTAGGCCAACCACAATATGGCTACCCTTTATTAGGCCCTAATCTCATGAAACACGCTTTCTTATACGAGCCACTTTTGACTAAATATTGAAGAAACAAACAGTTGAAACAAGTATGGGGGGGTTAAAACACAAAAGCTATTTATTATATTTACAGATTTCAGTCATTGCGATATAAATCAATATAAATTTAAACTTTTAACGTCCATTTATAATCAACTCAGAATTTTAGAATGGGTTATCTATAGGTCACCATCCTTTTATAGCCCGGATAGGGCTGATGCCTTTTCTCTTATTTTTAAAGAAAAGCCCCACCCTTTATGGGAGTCGAACCCATGACACATGGCACGGAGTGGTCACGCCTAAGCACTCACGGCCACCGGGCCTCCTCAGATTTTAATAGAACTAATGAAGAAAAGTCCACGTTAAAATGTTTAGTTATTTTTTATATACTTTTTTCTACCACCAACAACTCAATATTGGACGAAGGCACTAACACAGTCATACAAAAGTCAGGAAATAAGTATGTGTTGCTAACTTGGTCATAATCGCGTTAGCAATGGCGGTTCTCTTTCAACAAGTGCAACGATCTACGGTTCTCCAGCCTCGGATTCCAGACATCAGACGAAGAAGGATTGAGGTAGGTTTCAGCGTTTTCTGAACATTTTCCTAGCATTCATCGAAGATGGCGTACGGAGGCATTCTGCACACACATAAAAAAATCAATATACCTAGTGAATTTAATTTTATAATAATGGCTATTTGGTAGGATAGTTGTGTCCCTTTTCTAATAATGGAGGACTAATGTAACTCCGAAGACGAATAGGTCTCTTCTCCTGGGCTCAGCTTATAGTCAAATATAAGCCATAAAGATCACTTTGAAGGTTCAAATTATCTGCTTACCTGAAATTCGGTATTAAAAAAAAAAAAAAAAAAGAAAAAAAAAATCAGTCCCGTAACAGGCCACGTAGGCCCTGAGGGGCAGATACTATAGAGGTATCTGATTCATGACCATACGGCACACTAGGGAGATAGTGTGGTCAGTACTATGCTTTGGCCCCCTGATTTTTTTCTTGGCTGCTTCGACTGCCTAGAGTCATTAGCACCCAAGGTACCCATTATTAAATTAATTAAAGGCTGGGTTGGCCTAGGGACGGTCAGGGAGGCCGAATTCAACCCACGAACGAAGACACTAGAAGAAAAAATCTTTAGTGCTTGCTGGGGATTTGAACTCAGGCCTCCAGCTTATTAGTCCAGTGCTCTACCACTGAGCTAACCTCGCCCCTTCCTGAAATTCGGTATAATAAAGTTTATTTATTAGCAAAATATTAGTTTGAACCATTAAACGAAAAGCTAAAGGAGGATTTTATGTTTATATGTTGTTGGAAACGTTTAATGGCTTCCCCACCTAGTCCTGTAAGGGGCATTATCTTGGCATCCTTGGCTGCAGTAGAGGCACTGGTAGAGAGTACAGGATGTCAGTTGAAAATTTGCTGATGAAGCTGAGAAGGCGGATACGACGCGGAGATGCTGCGTCTGATCGCTGGGAGAAAGCATGGGAAAGGGGTTTGTGAGCGGTCACAATAGAAAAATGGAGTTCTTCGATAAGATGGCGGAAGTGATTAATTGCCTCGTAGATGGGGAGAAGCCGTAAGAAGCGTAGTTCCTCCTTGCTCGAGACAAGGACATGGAAAATAATCCCAATGGTCGCCAGACACCGTCTATCAAGTGCTGCATAAATACCATGATCCAAAGCATCGCAGATAAGAGACAGTTCGCCAGTTGCAGATGGGTGTACAAGCTTTTTCGCTTCTGCTAGGCTATTCTTCCACTTCTCAATGCGTCAGCGGTTTTTTTGTCCAGACGATGGGCGTCATTTCACGTCTCTTCGCATTATGCAGGAGCTTTTTGAGGGGTTCATGGATATGCGTGGTAAGAGGTAAATTTTTCCCATAAAAATGTTCCCATTAAAAATGCCATGGAAACCACTTAGTTGGCAGGTGGTCTTGGTCCGAGGAAAGCCACCCCCTTAGCCTGTCTTGGGTAGCCTGTATCTTTATTGGAAAGAGTTCAACCGTTGGATCCAACCTTAAATCCTAGGTGGACAATTCCAACATTTTACGGCGATTTAAAGCAACCCCAAACCTGAGAGGTGCTGCTTTGACAAGTGCTGGAAGATCTCTCATGCCGAAGATTCACCCATACCCACTCCGCCGGAGTTCCTCAACTGTTCCATGACTGCAAGATCTTCTCTGCGACTGAAGTGAGCGCGCGCACATCTTCCTGCTTGGTAGCAGCTACGATTTCCTAGACTCGTGGAGGAAGATTTTCATTCCTCAAAGTCACTACTACGTCCTAGCTGATGGAAATACAGCTAATTGTAGCATTTGGTGAAAAATATGAGATGACCTCTGACTTCCGAGCTAGGTATTGTAAAACATTTTCTTGACTACATGTGCGCCGGCATCGCCAAACATGGTGATTAGTCGGTCCGTTAGAAGCTGTGGGCAGAACCGCTAATTTGTGTAAGAACAAAGTAAAAGGCTTAATCCGGGAAGACGTCACTCGAGAGGTAGCATATACCCCATCTACCTGCCCGAACCATAAAGTTGGGTACGACTTATAAAACTGAGGAAGGCGAGATATGGCATCTGAAAACGCCAATATCCCCAGCTGAAGCATGTCCTGCTTCGTTTGGTTGTTATCTACCTCCGGTAGATAACAACCATTTTGTAGGCGCTTGTACTTTTATTTGGGAAACTTGATGAGTAATAAATAATTTTCCAAATGCAGAGAAAAAAAATTGAAAATATGAGGACTCAAATTAACACAGATACATTAAAAAAAACTACACTGATTGTCAATTAAACAGGGTTCCATTCTCTCCACGTGCCCTAACCACCGTAGTCTACCTTTCTTGATGACATAGAGGATGTCAGACTCGCCATACATTAAAAAACAATTAAATAGGCAAAAAGTGCTTAAAACGTAAAAAAGAGGCAACATCACTACAGTCTACGAAGCTTTGGAAGCCCTTTTTCCACCTATACATTGAGCATGTTTCATCTGTTGAGTAATTCATTTCTAATGCATTTTTCGAGATATTGATTCCCGTAGGCACGAGTCCAAACAAAATAAGACACATGTATAACATGTAATTACATGAAGAAATATTCATTGTCAATACCCATAATGGTTAAAACCGATACAACAGCTACTACCATCAGAAAAATGCAGTAAAGTATTTGTTTTGAGCAAAGATAGAGTTGGAAATAGGCAAGCCTTTTGTACTGACACATTTCTTGCAAGCTTTGCTACTAAAATAGGCAAAAGATATTTGTATGTAATGAAACTTACCCCTTATAGTCGATCACGGAGCAATAAGGGAATCGGTTCTTTTTTTTTTTTTAATTGGTTTTCTTTCTAGAATCCAATTATGTTTCTTCCTCCTAACAAGACTTGGTTCTCTGAATAATTTTCTCTGTGGATGGATGTTCCTTGCCACTGCTATTACACCTTATTAATTCCACAATTACAGGTTTAGTGAATACAGTGTTGCTTCGGAAATCGTGATCCGGCCACCCACTGGTCGTTTTCCACCTTTTCACTTTGAATTTTTGCACAACAGTTTAGATAACTGGAGTATCACGTTATTTTAAGTTACTAATAGAAATTAAGCATTATTAAACCTGAGAATATTTTAATGTAAATATTTAATTCTTCTTGAAGTCAAATGTGATAATTTATTATACTCGGTTATGATCTGATAGAAAAGGAAAATAAAAATATACCAGAGAAACAAATAACCCAATAAATGATCTTATTTATTTACGAAGTTGAATTGTAAATTCTGGATTGTTTGAGACTGTTCATTTTACAGGAATAACAATGTAAGAAAGCGTAACAACTATTAAAGAATTCTCATACATGTAGTTATAATAATATAATTATTAAATCAATTTCCTTCCCTTTATAGATAGAAGATCTCTGAAGAAAACGAACAGCAGAGCAGTCTCGATGTTGAAAGGATTGGCGACTTGCGGCCAAAGTAACGTCTCACGACCATGTTTTAAGTCTCTCTAGAGCACAGATTTAGTGTGTTTATTTATAGCAAAGTGTGTGGTGGCTGGCCGAGAAGGTCAGTAAAAATTACACGCGTAAATTCCTTCGACTTTTCGAGT
This sequence comes from Gonocerus acuteangulatus, assembly GCA_946811695.1. Lineage (NCBI taxonomy): Eukaryota > Metazoa > Arthropoda > Insecta > Hemiptera > Coreidae > Gonocerus > Gonocerus acuteangulatus. Next base: position 99,118,264 of record OX328123.1, on the reverse strand, counting down.
TTTACTCTGAGAGCTAAGGGATTTCAGCAGTTCCCTTGCATCCCCAAATAGGGATGCAGGTAAGCCATCACTCCAGCCGAGGAGACTGGGGCCCACCCTACCTAGGTAGGAGGGCAGACCCACGGGATCACAAGTGCCGACTCGTCCGGGACAACCTTGCGGGGTCTGTCCCACTTGCTGGCTGATAGTGACTCGTGGGCTTGGCCAACGGCGAGCGGTTATGCCCCAGGCACAGGACCTGCCATCCTTGGGAGTACAAGTAGGTCCCCGCTTGATGATAGGAGGAGGTTCTGATGAAGACTTAACACGTTATGTACGTTTCGCCTTCGTTTCCACTTTCTGGCGCGCACACCTGCATCCCATGTGAGAGGGATGTACAGGTCAGGCTGGTTTAGGCAGAAGATGCAGAAGAATCGGGTCATTGCTAAAGAAAAATATGGCTGCATTTTCAGCAAATATATGGTGAGATGTGCCAGAATGATAAGTCAGCGATACAAAATCTGGAGACCTTCAGCCATGTGGCAGAGTCTCATGCCTAAACGGAAGATTCTGAGTTCAAATTCCAACCTGGCGAGTTAACTTCACTATAAATTAACCATTTCAAAGTAAATTTACAGAAGATATATAACGTTCTGTATTGGATTTGATACATCCCCATAAATTGAAAGCTCAACATTAGCATATTCCGATGTTTACTATGAATATTCAATGACTAACTACGTTAAGTGAAGACAAGACTTGTCCGCCTTAATTTGAAGCATAATAGCCAAAAATGCTTCAATTGCTTGATCATGCACTCATATATAATGCTGCCCTCAGGCTTCCACGAAGAGGACAAAATCGTGACCAGAATCTAGCCACAATTCCAAGAGTTCGCATAGGTGTAGGTACTCTTTCTAATTTTACAATATTTAATCAGGGTGGTCTTTATTTTAATTCCTTAAATTATTAGTATTGTCCTTATAGGCGGAAGATCAAAAAAATAAAAAACTTCACTAAATATATTCACTAACATTATATCTTCCCTGCATGTTTCGCACCATTTCGGTGCCTCTTCTGGGAAAGATTTTATACATATAAAACAGTCACGTATACATATAAAAAGAGCCGCAAATTCAGGAGAAGAACTTTCCACTAGTATGGCCATGTTGCGACACTGAAAGAATCAAATATGGTATAAAGAAGACAACTAATCGATAAGCAATATGTTGTATGTTTAATATTAATTTAAGTAATAAATATAGTCATAAAAATTAAACATCCCCTTTTCCTCCCCTAAGTAAAAGTTATTTTGTATTCTATGCATAATAAATAAATAAAATAGTATTGAGATGTTGTATTTCAGTTTATTTTATTTATCCATTTTTTTTTTTATACTTTTTGTGATGTGGATATTTTCCTTTCTCATTCTTTTCTGACTAGCTATCAAAGTTTTTATTTTTTGGACCTTTCAGGGATAAGAAGAATCACAAGATTCAGTAAAGGTTCAGCTAAGTAATAATTACTTAATTATTATTTTTCATTTTGTTCACATGCTGGGTGACTCGCTCTTCCTTCATGATGTCTGTCAATAATAATGCTTAAGGGACCGAATCTCTTCCCCTTTTATTTGGAAAGAATATAGTTGTTCCTCTGTATTAGCGCGGTTCCTCCCTCCCCCATAGGGAGGAACCCCGCTTATAAGGTTGATACAATGAAACAATCCGGAAGTGCCGACAAGAAAATTTCGCGTTTCAGAACCCCTAGAGACCGAAAATAACGGTGGTTCAAATTTGTATATATATATATATATATATATATATATATAAATGTATATATTTATTTATATATATATATATATATATATATATATATATATATATATATATATATATATTTGTCTTTTCGCTCAATTCTGGCTTCCCTGATGGTCCGATTTTGATGAAATTTGGTACAAAAATCAGTCGTCCAATTTGAAAGGTCAAGTTCGTTAACCAGCAAAATCCGCCCACTGGAAGGTGGCGTTTGGGGCGAAATTCGCGCAGAAAAAATCGTAACGCTTACGTTTTTGAGTTCATAAGCTTGTAAGTACTCTTTTTATAGGCTTCTTGGGCTAGGAAAACGAATGAAACCATTTTCAAAGCGATAGCTTTAACCGTTTTCGAGAAAATCGGAAAAATAGTTTTTGAATACCGTTTTTGGTTTGGGTACTTAGAATCACGGGATTCAGTTGAAACATTATCTGCATGTTCTACTTTCATTAAAACTAATATGTTGAAAGTTATGTTACGTTTGGAGTTAAGGAAGGGTTAGAATAAAATATTTTATGAACAGACATGAAAAGTTTTGGTAACTTTGTATACTTTCCTTAATATCTCGAAAAAGGTTGAGAATCTTGGCAAACAAAAGATTACCATTAGAATGCTTACTAAATGCTCTACAAAAAAGGTTCTAATGAAAGTTTTGATTAGGCGATGTCAATTGGAGAAATAAGTGCTTAAAACATTAAAGTAATTGATTTCGCTTATTCGAACTGTTCTTTTTGTATTTGATTTTGGTACTCAGAATCATGGGCTTCAGTTGAAACATTTTCTGCATGTTTGAATTTTATCAAAACTAATATGTTGAAAATTTGGTACGTTTGGAGTAAAGGAAGGATTAAAATAAAATATTTCATTTTTAGACATGAAAAGTTTTGGGAACTTCGTATATTTTCATTAATATCACGAAAACGGTTTGGAATCTTGGCAAGCAAAACATTACCATTCGAAAGGTTACTAAATTTTCTACAAAAAATGTTTTGAAGACATTTGCGATGGGATGGTCATATTTGGAGAAATAAGTGCTTAAAACATAGGTAATTTCGTTCATTTGAACGAATATTTTTGTGTGTTTCCTACAGTTTTTTTTTTTCACTGCTCGTTATTTTTGTGATTGCTTATAGCAGTCAAATGTATTAGTCAATAAAACAGGATACGTATATATAGAAACAATATTTTGTTTCAACGGTATCTTGGAATTTGAAGATGCCCTATGAATATCTAGATTACTGTACTGGTGTTGATTTCGTTCTTTAGAATTGTTTTTGGTATTCCCTATTTTCAGAAGTTTTTATCTATTTATTTTTTTTTTTTTTTTAAATTCATTGAACGAAATCAAAAGAATTCGAAGGTGAGGAGCTAGGAGGCTTAGGGTGGGAGCGTTTTCCCTGTCCCCAGGTACCCTCGTCTCCCTGTGTACCCTCGTCATCTTCAAGTCCTTGTCTAGAGTCATAAAGATAAGCCTCCAAACAACTTTAGGAATGTAGTATTTCTAATTTTTGCAAATATCAGAACAGCCGCTCTTTACATACCACAGTGGTACAGACGTACCGGTCTATACTAGTTGCACTCCACACGGTGGTAGTACTTAGTGTATGCCACAGCGGATCGCTCATTATAACCTTATTTTATACGTATTAAATATGTACCTAAAAAAAGTTTATTTGTGTATAAGTGTTGCGTTATTGGGATTAGAATAAAATATTTTATTAACAGACATGAAATACTTCGGAATCTTTGTATATTGTCCTTAATTTTTTTTTCTTTTATGGTGTATCGAAATCTGAGTCATTAGCACCATTTTTTCCTTATGAGCTTTATAATACTTAGATTTAGCTAGCAACAATATTTTACACCGCAATTAAAGTGATTTGCTCTTCTTATAAACATAATATTTATATTATAATATAAACATAATACATTAATTTGTCTGACAAAAAAAAAAGTCCAACCCGCAGGAACTGCTTCATCTTAGCGCGGTTCCGTTCTTATCTCAAGTGCGATTAGTGAAGGAATATAGCAGCTATCGGTAGGTATTAGCACCATTTTTCCCCCTTAATATCTTCAAAACAGTTAAGAAATCGTGGGAAGTACGATTTAACCATTCAAAAGCTTACTAAATTCTCTAAAAAAAAGATTCTGAAGCAAATTTCGATGGGGCAATGTCAGTCGGAGAAATAAGTGCTTAAAACTACGAAAGTGTTAGTTTTGTTATTTTAAACGGGTTTTTGTCACTGTTTACCTCACTTTTGTTTTTTAAGTTTATTTAACGGTGGAATGAGTATTTCATTAAAGCTGAGAAAATAAGAATCATATTGGTAATAGAGTTTTCCTAGAGTGAGCGTCGCGATGACAGGAGAGTCCCATCCGCTTAGAAAACTGTCAGTTTCCATGTGTGGCGCTTTAAGCTTCTTTCTCTTTGAGATTTTATTTCATATTTTTAACGAAAGATCAAAACCTACCGATAGCTGCTACTATTCCTTTACTAATCGCACTTCGGATAAGAACGGAACCGCGCAAAGATGATGCAGTTCCTGCGAGTCGGACTTTTTTAAAAAATGATCAATATAGAATGTTTCACTTCTTCAGGGAGTTTCTAAAGATATATTATCGAAAATTCAGAACATTGACCTCAATGTCATTTTGAGTTTACAGAATCCTCTATCGTCTGACTTGCTTCCTGAACTTGTACTTTTAGCGCGGTTCCTCCCTCCCCCATAGGGAGGAACCCCGCTTATAAGGTTGATACAATGAAACAATCCGGAATTGCCGACAAGAAAATTTCGCGTTTCAGAACCCCTAGAGACCGAAAATAACGGTGGTTCAAATTTGTATATATATATATATATATATATATATATATATATATATATATATATCCAATCCGCTCATAATATATAATATCGCTCATTTCTGGCTTCCCTGATGGTCCGATTTTGATGAAATTTAGTACAAAAATCTGTCGTCCAATTTGAAAGGTCAAGTTCGTTAACCAGCAAAATCCGCCCACTGGAAGATGGCGTTTGGGGCGAAATTCGCGCAAAAAAAATCGTAACGATTACGTTTTTGAGTTCATAAGCTTGTAAGTACTCTTTTTATAGGCTTCTTGGGCTAGCAAAACGAATGGAACCATTTTCAAGGCGATAGCTTTAACCGTTTTCGAGAAAACTGAGAAAATAATTTTTGAATGCCGTTTTTGGTTTGGGTACTTAGAATCACGGGATTCAGTTGAAACATTATCTGCATGTTCTACTTTCATTAAAACTAATATGTTGAAAGTTATGTTACGTTTGGAGTTAAGGAAAGGTTAGAATAAAATATTTTATGAACAGACATGAAAAGTTTTGGTAACTTTGTATACTTTCCTTAATTTTATTTTTTATTTTTTTATTTTTTTTTTTTTTTTTACGGCGCATCTACATCTTGGCCATTAGCGCCGGGCTATCTATAGGTTGCCGCCCTTTTATAATGCCAACAGCACGTGGTCGGTCACCCATTCAGGTACCGACCACGCCCGACCTTGCTTAACTTCGGTGATCTATGGGAACCGGTGTATTCAACGTGGCTATGGCCGTTGGCACTTTCCTTAATATCTCGAAAAAGGTTGAGAATCTTGGTAAACAAAAGATTACCATTAGAATGCTTACTAAATGCTCTACAAAAAAGGTTCTAATGAAAGTTTTGATTAGGCGATGTCAATTGGAGAAATAAGTGCTTAAAACATTAAAGTAATTGATTTCGCTTATTCGAACTGTTCTTTTTGTATTTGATTTTGATACTTAAAATTATGGGATTCAGTTGAAACATTTTCTGCATGTTTGAATTTCATCAACACTAATATGTTAAAA
>OX328123.1:98495117-98507617 GCA_946811695.1 Gonocerus acuteangulatus | reverse complement strand
TGACGTCTTCAACATAATTTTCACTAGTTGGCATGTTGCCATATTCTGCAATATTACATCAATGATTCTCAACAATTGGACGTGGCTGTTGTCAGTAATTCATTCTTGTTAGGAGTGTTTTGAGACGGAAACTTTTCCAAGTGCAGTTGCAAGTTCAAGTAAACAGATAAGGAAGCGGAAGAAGTTGAATTGCCTGATAAAGAAGAAACAAGGAAATGTACTCATTTTATTAATGGCCAAGCCAGTGCAACAAGCGAAATAGTTCTTTATACTTACGATGTCTTAGCAAACCTGGCGATGTCTTAGAAGTTGTTCCCCTTATTTTTGCCTCGTCCGGTTTTAAACTAACATTTGATTCGGCCTCCTTCTTTTCATATTTTTAGGCAATAAAGCAAGCGAAATCAAATCCTGACTTGTACAACAAATTGCTAAATAATTTTGGACTCTTTATTACGTCAATATGTCTGTGAAGATCATATTGATCTTCAAAGGCAGGGCTTAGAATTAAGATTGATTAAAATGGATTTTCATTGTGTAATACAATGCATTGTGAAATCAGACTTAAAGCTAATTCTACTGGCTGCTCTGACACAATAACTATGAGACTTCATAATCGGAGATAAAGTTTAGTTATAGTTTATAAACAAACAATTACATAAGTTCGTTAGAAGTAAGGACCCAGAACGGGCAATGGGACGAGTTCTCCTTTACAATTGCAGCATCTGGGCTCTGATATCTCGGGTCGGAGAATCAGCTTGCCTTAAAACGAATTTGCATAAGAGCCGGCAGAATTTTTAATATATATGAATATGGTGATCAACATTCGAGATGAGTTTATGGGATAGTAAATGTATTTAATATACATTTATTACATTGCTAAAGCACCATTCTCATATCGCCACTTTATATTAATTTCCTGCCCATTCAGAACAAGATTCTTCATTAATATTTGTTTCTAGCTATGCATATGTACGTTTAGAATATATTTGAGGAGGTGAGGTGCAAAACTCATTCTTTCCATTTTTTTAAAAAAAATTGAGATGGCAGTGGATTCTAAGAGATATTTGAATGTTCTTTCAACATGTGTTAAGGGGTAGGACTTGTTATTTCATATAGTTTTTAGCTATAAAAAGTCCGACTCACAGGAACTGCGTCATCTTAGCGCGGTTACGTACATCTCGAAAAATGGAATAGATTTTACTAAAAACGTACTCACTGCACGACTACTGCTCAGAAGGCTCAATTCCAAACAAGCGAAAATTCGTTGTCATTTTAAGTTCCTTGTTTTACTAACAAATTCGTTTCACTGTAATAATCAACTGTAAATGTGTGCTTCATGGCAAATAAAAGTTCATTCTCTCGTGGGTTAAATCTTTCTATAAAATAAGAAATAATGATAACTTCAGTTGTAGCAGGAGGAAGGTTATATAGATAGGAGAATTCAAACAAACACATCTATACGCCATCATGGTTAGCCACAGCCATCTTGATTTCCACAGCTATTCCAAACGTATTACCAATACCTTTTATAGTTTCTTGGTTTATTTGACTAAAATACGAATTTCAATGATAAATGCAATTATAATAAAAGACAATCAATTAAAAATTGAGATAAACAAAGACAAAAGCCCGTTCAAAACAACAAAACAAACACTTTTTAAGTTTTAAGCGCTTATATCTCTGATTGACGTTGCCCCATCGAATATTGCTTCAGAACCTTTTTTGTAGAGAATTTAGTAAGCATTCGAATGGTCACCTTCCACTTACCACGATTTCCCAACCGTTAGCGAGATATTTACGAAAAATGCATGAAGATTTGAAAACTTTTCATGTCTATTAAATAAAATACTTTTTTCGCTTACTTCCTTAACTCCAGATACATCCAAAATTTAAACATATTAGTTGGGATTAATTTACAAGATGTAGAAAAAATTTCAATTGAATCCCGCGATTTTAAGTAACCACAAAAAAATAATGACTTACAAAAACATCGATTTCACCTTTCTCGGAAACGGTTACAGATATCGCCTTGAAAATGTTTTCATTCGTTTTCCTATGTTAAGAAACCTATAAAAGAAGTACCTGCAAGCATATGAACTCAAAAACGTAAGCGCTACGATTTTTTTTGCGCGAATTTCGCCCCAAACACCACTAGGCGGATTCTGCTGGTTAACGAACTTGACCTTTCAAATTAGAAGAAAGATTTTTAAACCAAATTTCATCAAAATCAGACCATTTTTGAGCCGTCAGGAGCGCGAACAGAGAAGCATATATATATATATATATATATATATATATATATATATATATATATATACATACAAATTTCAACCACCTATATTTTCGTGATCTATGGGGTCTGAAACGAGAAAGTTTCTGGTTGGCACGTCCGGATCGCGTCGTGAGGTCAACCTCATAAGCGGGTTCTCCCTATGGAGATAGGGAGGAACCGCGCTAAAACCCTTTCAAAGCAACAAAACAAACCCTTTTTAAGTTTTAAGCACTTATATCTCTGATTGACGTTGTCCCATCGAATAATGATTCAGAAACTTTTTTGTAAAGAATTTAGTAGGCATTCCAATGGCCACCTTCCACTTACCACGATTTCCCAACGGTTATCGAGATATTTACGAAAAATGTATGAAGATCCGAAAACTTTTCATGTCTATTAATAAAATAATTTTTTTCTCATACTTCCTTAACTCCAAATATAACCAAAATTGAAACATCTTAGTTGGGATTAATTTCCAATATGTAGAAAATATGTCAATAGAATCCCGCGATTCTAAGTACCCACAAAAAAATAATGACTTACAAAAACATTGATTCCACTTTTCTCAGAAACGGTTAAAGATATCGCCTTAAAAAGGGTTTCATTCGTTTTTTTTTTTTTTTTATGATATGAATCTGTTTCTTTATAAGTTATTTCAACTTAGCCCCGTGTATATCCGGCTTAATAATAGCTTGTTTCGTTTTAGCGCGGTTCCTCCCTCCCCCATAGGGAGGAATCCCGCTTATAAGGTTGATCTCATGACGCAATCCAGAAGTGCCGACAAGAAAATTTTGCGTTTCAGAACCCCTAGAGACCGAAAATGATGGTGGTTCAAATTTGTGTATATATATATATATATATATATATATATATATATATATATTTGTCTGTTCGCTCTCTAGGTAGAAGGCGAATGGTCCGATTTTGATGAAATTTGGTACAAAAATCCGTCGTCCAATTTGAAAAGTCAAGTTCGTTAACCAGCAAAATCCGTCTACTGGAAGATGGCGTTTGGGGCGAAATTCGCGAAAAAAAAATCGTAACGCTTACGTTTTTGAGTTCATAAGCTTGTAAGCTCGTTTTATAAGCTTCTTGGGATAGGAAAACGAATGAAACCATTTTCAAGGCGATAGTTTTAACCGTTTTCGAGAAAATTGGAAAAATAGTTTTTGAATACCGTTTTTGGTTTGGGTACTTAGAATCATGGGATTCAGTTGAAACATTTTCTGCTGGTTCTACTTTCATTAAAACTAATATGTTGACATTTGTGTTACGTTTGGAGTTAAGGAAGGGTTAGAATAAAACATTTTATTAACAGACATAAAAAGTTTTGGTAACTTTGTATACTTTCCTTAATATCTCCAAAAAGGTTAAGAATCTTGGTAAACGGAAGGATACCATTAGAAAGCTTACTAAATGCTCTACAAAAAAGGTTGTGATGAAAGTTTTGATTAGACGATGTCAATCGGAGAAATAAGTTCTTAAAACTTAAAAGTAATTGATTTCGCTTATTGGAACTGTTCTTTTTGTCTGTTTTTATTCCTTGTTATTTTTTAACTGCTTATAGTTGGATAATGTATTTGATAATAAATCAGGCTAAGAAAAATAAGAAAAACAATTTAATCTTAGAGATATGGATTTCCAAGATATAGCTTTTCAACTGCCTAGCGGGGTCCTTCCTAGGGCGGGGACCCATACAGGTAAGATCGTAAATAAGACATTTCTTAAAGTAAAGATGGAACTGTCAACTATGGTCCTCCTCTGCCTCCCGGCACTTTAATTGCTGACGAAGGCTACCAATGAGTAGCCGAAACGTCCTAAATATAGATTTTTTTTAACAAAAATCGTCTTGTGGTTTCTTTAGCCGAATCCCAACCATTCCATCTTTACTTATCACCTCGACGGCTAACTATCTAATCTTCATGCTTTCTTGAAATTTGGACCCAAAATAATAACAGCTTCTATTTTAATCATTTTAAATGAGTCTAGAGATAAGAACAGAACCGCGCTAAGATGATGCAGTTCCTGCGAGTCGGACTTTTCTTATGTTGAGAAACCTATAAAACAAGTACCTGCAAGCCTACGAACTCAAAAACGTAAGCGTTACGATTTTTTTGCGCGAATTTTGCCCCAAACTCTATCTTATAGTGGGCGGATTCTGCTGGTTAACGAACTTGACCTTTCAAATTGGATGACGGATTTTTGTAACAAATTTCATCAAAATCGGACCATCAGGGAAGCCAGAAATGAGCGAACAGACAAATATATATATATATATATATATATATATATATATATATATAAATATATATACATATATATATATATATATATATATAAATATATATACATATATATATATATATATATATATATATATATATATATATATATATATTCAAATTTGAACCACCGTTATTTTCGGTCTCTAGGGGTTCTGAAACGCGAAATTTTCTAGTCGGCACTTCCGGATTGTTTCATTGTATCAACCTTATAAGCGGGGTTCCTCCCTATGGGGGAGGGAGGAACCGCGCTAAATATATATATATATATATATATATATATATATATATATATATATCTAAATCGGCTGCCAATCTCCTCGAGAAGGAAGGGAGGAGACTATAAAACTGTTAAGTATGGGCCAATAAGAGAATCGGTGAAAAGTTGTTTACAGCCTCTAGATTTTGTGGAGACCCATTATACTAGAGAGAGGAGAGCCATACGGTATCAGCCTAGAGACTGTATCGAAAAGAAAATTAGAATATGGATACAATCACAGCCCCTCAGGAATACTTTTACTTTCTCAGTTTGGAACCATTCGACGAGTCAGTGAAGAAGTATAGATGGCCTGAAAACTCCAGCTCAACTCAATTTCAAAAAAAGTCTTACTTAGGAGTCGCAAAAGGGATATTAAAAAAGTCCGACTCGCAGGTACTGCATCATCTTAGCGCGGTTCCGTTCATATCCCTAGTGTCATTTGAACAGCTTAGAAAAGAAATAAACTTTTTTTTATATATATCTCGTGAAAATTGTCAAAATCCTCTCGAACATCTCGAATAAAAGTGATATTAAGGCGTCAGGGACAACGACAGTCGCTAACTTATACACAGAAGCGGAAATTACACAATCCGGCTCTCATTCTAAAGCAAAGCTCTATGATACTTACTAAATCAATACAAAATAAGCCTAATAAAGCCTTTTTAGTGGATACAGAAGGATCAAGAAGAAGTACTCAAGATTGAGTAGAATACCCTGCCTAATATAGCCTATATAGACTAATTTGCCTGTCTAGTAGATACAGAAGGACAAATAACAAGTCTTGACGAATAACAAGTCAATGTATAGAATAATAAACCTAATTAAGTCTATGGAGTAGATACAAATGGACCAAAAACAAGTCTTGAGGAAGCTTGTTTTTTTCTACTTAAATACTTTTTATCAATATTTAGTATATAACCTGTATTGAAAACAATTGATTGCTAATTGATGAATCGGGTTACAACTAAGTAGTCTTTATGAATATTTAGTATATAACCTATGTTTGGAACTGTGTTATTTCAGAATCTAGTATAGTTTAAGAAATTTTGGGGAATGAAATCATTAAGTTGCTCTCCGTACCCTAGGCTTTGTATTTGTGTTGGCAGATACCTGGGGTCTATTTACAACTCTTGAGGATTAACTCCTAGCAGGAAATTTACCTGCTAGGAGTTAATCCTCAAGAGTTGTAAATATACCCCAGGTATCTGCCAACTAAAAGAACGACAAAAACCCGTTCATAAGAACTAAACACACGTATTTGAAGTTTTAAGCACTTATTTCTTCGATTGACATCACGTAATCAATAATTGTTTCAGAATCTTTTTTGTAGAGAATTTAGAAAGCTTTCAAATAGTTTCTATACACTTATGAAAATTTCCCAACCGTGTTCGAGATATTAATGAAAGTATACGAAGTTCCCAAAACTTTTCATGCCTGTTCATAAAATATTTTATTCTAACCCTTCCTTAACTCCAAACGTAACCAAAAGTTTAACATGTTAGTTTTGATGAAATTCAAACATGCTAAAAATGTTTCAACTGAATCCCATGATTTTAAGTACCCAAACAAAAAACGTTATTCAGCAACTATTTTTCCAATTTTCTCGAAAACGGTTTAACCTATCGCCTTAAAAATGGTGTTATTCGTTTTCGTAGGCCAAGAAGCCTATAAAACAAGTACTTTCAAACATATGAACTCAAAAACGTAAGGGTTACGATTTTTTTTTTGCGCGAATTTCGCCCCAAACGCCATCTTCCAGTGGGCGGATTTTGCTGGTTAACGAACATGACCTTTCAAATTGGACGACGGATTTTTGTACCAAATTTCATCAAAATCGGACCATTAGGGACGCTAGAAATCCGCGAACAGACATATATATATATATATATATATATATATCTAATATATAAAATTCTCGTGTCACAGTTTTCGTTGCCATACTCCTCAGAAACGGCTTGACCGATTTTGATGAAATTTTTTGTGCTTATCCGGTATCTATGAGAATCGGCCAACATCTATTTTTCATCCCCCTAAATGTTAGGGGTAGTCCACCCCTAAATTTTTTTTTTTATTTTTTAGACCAAATTTTTAATTTCTATTTTTTTATGATACAACATACAAAAATACATACAATCCTCAATTTTCACCCTTCTACGATCAACCCTTATTTTTTAATAGCCATTTTAGTAATTTAATCATTTTTCCTCTCCGGTCGAAAACTGATCAATCGTCATTTAATTAGTTATCCCCGCCAGATGTCTACAGGTGTCACTTCTGACCCAGTAAACAGCACGGAGTAGGGATGAGAACGAAGCCGGTCTCCTTTCTTTCTAGGAAATTATTTATATGGCAAAACAACGTTTGCCGGGTAGGGATGAGAACGAAGCCGGTCTCCTTTCTTTCTAGGAAATTATTTATATGGCAAAACAACGTTTGCCGGGTCTGGATGGAAATTATTTATATGGCAAAACAACGTTTGCCGGGTAGGGATGAGAACGAAGCCGGTCTCCTTTCTTTCTAGGAAATTATTTATATGGCAAAACAACGTTTGCCGGGTCTGGATGGAAATTATTTATATGGCAAAACAACGTTTGCCGGGTAGGGATGAGAACGAAGCCGGTCTCCTTTCTTTCTAGGAAATTATTTATATGGCAAAACAACGTTTGCCGGGTCTGGATGGAAATTATTTATATGGCAAAACAACGTTTGCCGGGTAGGGATGAGAACGAAGCCGGTCTCCTTTCTTTCTAGGAAATTATTTATATGTCAAAACAACGTTTGCCGGGTCTGGATGGAAATTATTTATATGGCAAAACAACGTTTGCCGGGTCAGCTAGTATATATATATATATATATATATATATATATATATATATATACAAATTTGAACCAACGTTATTTTCGGTCTCTAGGGGTTCTGAAACGCGAAATTTTCTAGTCGGCACTTCCGGATTGTTTCATGAGATCAATCTTATAAGCGGGGTTCCTCCCTATGAAGGGAGGGAGGAACCGCGCTAAAAAGAAAAACGATTAAGCCAAATCAGGTCACAGCATTTAGCAAACGAAGTCAGTATTAAAGGAGAGAAGCAGAAAGACGTTAGTAATCTGTTAAGAAAGCATCTTGGCGACGAGTGGAAGGCCAACGATTCTTTTTTTTTTTTTTTTTTTAATTTATTTGTTTAATGTGTCGTCAATCACTATGGGGTCATTAAACACAAGATTATAGATGTGTATTTGTTTAATTGATTCTATTGGCGTTCCGCGAAATTAACCAGAAAGAGTGGGGGAATGGAATTATAATTTTATTTTAAGGTTATTATTTTGGATGATTTTAATTTTAATGTTTCCTTGTTTACGATATTTTTGAGGTGATTTAAATATTTAGATTATGATATTTGTTATAGTGTCACATATTTGATTATGTATTTATATTTTTAGATATTATTTATTAGTTCACTTGATGTTAAAAATTCGAATAGCTTATTGATCTGTTTGTGATGATGCGCTAATATTTCATCAATTCTATCAGATAGCTGGGCTTCTCTTCTTTGTTTCTCATAGATTTTACAATTAATCAACAGGTGGTGAACGGTGATGATTTGGTTACATTTTTCACAAATTGGAGGGGCGCCTCGGGACATTAGATATGAGTGGGATAATCTTGTATGGCCGATCCTAAGGCGAGTCAGGATGCGTTCTTCTTTTTTAGTTGGCCGAATTGATGTTTGCCAAGGTGTTACTTGTTTTTTTATAATTCGTAATTTATTATCAGTTACAGAGTCCCAGGTTTGTTGCCACTTTTCTAGAATTGTATGCTTCACATAGTTCAGAACATCACCCTGAGGTATCCTGGGGTATTCAATTCCTTCTCCTATGGCCTTTTTAGCCAACTCATTAACTGCTTCATTGCCCTTTATGCCGCAATGACTGGGGATCCGGACAAATGTAACATTTTGGTTTTGGTGGTTTAGCTGATCAAGTGATTCTAAGATGTCTATTGTCAGTGGATGTTTGGTAAATGGATTATTCAAAGCTAGTAGTGCTGATAGTGAGTCTGTAAAAATATTAATATTGCCATATTTTGGAGTTACTATATTAAGAGCCTTGTTCATAGCTAATAATTCGGCCGTGTAGATACTGCAGTTAGGTGTTAAAGTGAACATTTATCCTCTATCTTCTGAATAAATGGCGGAACCAACCCCATTTTTGTCCTTCGTGCCATCCGTATAGGCATCTCGTCCTTCCGGGAGCTCACTTTTTAGTTTGGTAAGATTAAGTTAAATTAAATTAAGTTAAATTTGGTAAGAGACAAATTAATTTTAGGTGCTGTTAATGTCCAAGGTGGTTTTGAAGCGGAGAAGTTGTGGATCATATTTTGGGTGTCGATTCTTGATTCTGTGATGAGCTGAGTAGTTCGGACGGAGAAGGGTTTTCTGTAGTACGGATAGGAGCGATTGGGGTTGCAATTGAGATATTGATTGAGTGGATGGGATGTAGTTGCTTTTATTCCTATGAAATTTGTTAGGAGTATTTGTTCTCGTCGCAAATGAAGTGGAAGCGCTCCTGCTTCAACACAAAGGCTGGCTATTGGGCTAGATCGGTAAGCAATACAGATTCCATTGTGGTGAATGGCATCTAGGATTTTTAACGTTCGAGGTCACGCGGAGCCGTAAACTGTGCACCCGTAATCAAGGCTGGAGCGAATGTAGCTTCTGTATAGCATGAGCATGGTTTTTCGGTCAGCTCCCCAAGAATTGGCTGTCATGGTTTTCAAAATGTTCATTTTCTTTTGGCATGTTGTTTTGAGGGTTTTAATGTGCTGTGTCCAAGTTAAAGATCTGTCAAAGATAACTCCAAGGTATTTAGCCTGCTCGCTGATATCTATGGGTTGATTATTAATGGTTAGAGAAATGTTAGCATTTACTTTTCTTGAGGAAAATAATACTCCAACTGTTTTACTAACCAGAAACCGAGAAACCATGCTCCGCCAACCAAGTGCTAACGATGTTCAAAGAATTTTGAATTGAATTTTGGAGGGTATCTATTGAAGTATTGGCTGTGTATATGACGAGGTCGTTAGCATAAATCATAGCTTTGACTGGAGTAGGTATGCATTTTAGCAGTTTATTAATTGCAATGGTAAAAAGGAATGCACTTATTACGCTACCTTGCGGAACACCATTTTCTTGAGTATATTCGTCTGATAAATAGCCGCCATTACGGATTCTAAATGTTCTATTTTTAAGAAAATTTAAAATGAACTGAAGAATGTGACCAGTTATACCTATTTCGATAAGACAATCTATTATGAATCTTCGCCAGACCTTGTCAAAGGCTGTTTCTACATCTATAAATACAGCTAGAGCTTTCTCTCGTTGACTAAAGGCTTCTCTGATGTCTGTTTCTAGACGAATCAAATTATCTCTCGTACCTCTTCCGGGCCTGAAACCGCTTTGCCACCTTTCATACAAGTTTTTCGTCTCCATGTGCCAGTGTAAGCGGTTCATGATCATTTTTTCTACTAGCTTACAAGGGCTGCAGGTCAGTGAGATGATTCGATAGCTAGACGTTTCTTGATGTGGTTTTCCTTTTAGCACTTTCCTCCGAAGGAAAGTAGCTATTGAGGTTGGATTCATGACGGAATTTTTGAAAAATTTCTTCAAATCTTTATCGATCCTACCTAGTAGACACCGAAAATGACCCCCGTTAAAATTTATATATATCTATATATATATATATATATATATATATATATATATATATATATCTATATATATATATATATATATATATGCATATATATATATATATATATATATATATATATATATATATATATATATATGTGTCTGTTAACACGATAGCGGCCAGAGTTTTTGTTTTTTCGTCACGAAACTTGGTATATAGCATTCAATTAGCAAACGATTGAACGAGTTCGTTAACCACCAAAGTCCGTCCACCGGAAGGGGGGGTTTACCCCGAACCCAAAACACTTATTTGACTATGTCAGCCGTAATATTTGTTATATTTCAACGAAACTTGGTGTTCGTAGTGTTAATATAGAGAGAAAAGTGAGATATAAAAATGAACTAAATCGGTTCATTAGAAGGGGGGGTTTACTCCGGACCCACAATACCAATTCGCCACTACCAGCCGTGATTTTTGGTATATTTCGACGAAACTCGGTATTCGTAGTGCTAATCCACAGGTAAATATGTGTTGTAAAAATAAACGAAATCGGTTCATTAGGAGGGGGGTTTACTCCGGACCCACAATACCAATTCGCCACTACCAGCCGTGATTTTTAGTATATTTCGACGAAACTCGGTATTCGTAGTGGTAATCTACAGGTAAATATGTGTTGTAAAAATAAACTAAATCGGTTCATTAGAAGGGGGGGGGTTTACTCCGGACCCAAATTCCTAGTATACTCATACCGGTCGTAATTTCTGCTGTATTGTAACGAAACGCGGTGTACGTCGTGGGTAACTCATGAGAAAGAAGTGTTGTAAAAATGAGCTGAATCGGTCAATCGGAAAGCGGGGGTTTAATTTGTAATATATTTGAATAGAAAAGCCGGCAGACGTAGGTTCACAAAGCCGCCGCAAGGAGCGCTTTCTACCACTAGAGGGACTGTATCCTGTTCCTGCGTTAGATCAAAATACGATAATATGAGGATTTTTGTATTTATTACGTAGTGTAGTAGGTACCATGTGTAAACATAACTCTGGAAGCAAATTAATAATTGATCAGTTACTCATTACAAAATGAGAACTATTCACGTTTTTATTTTATTTATGTAGGATATTTTAAGCAAATTGTTCTGGAAAGCAGTCTACACTAACCAAATTCTGAGGAAAGTGCTTAGTTATGCAGCTCCTGCGTGACGGACTTTTTTTAAGACTGGTATTGATATGGATTTTGACCAGATGTCCGGAAATTCGCCAGATAGAAAAAGTTGATTTAGAACATTTAGGATAATTTTTTTGTTTTGGTACGACAGATTCTTAATCATAGCAATGTTAATATTATCTGGGCCGGGAGAAGAATCTTTGCGGGAATTTCTTCCAGTTTGGAATTCTAAGAACGTAAACGGACTATTTAAAGGGTCCAAGGGAGCGATTTCAGCGACGATTCTTTGAAGTATTACACAGGAGTTCTCGATAAAAATACCACAGACGAGAGAAACAACCAACAACAGGATGATCAAGTATTTTCTTAACTTTGTTCTAAAATATTTCCGAATTTATTAATGAAATGGCTGTGAACCTAAATAAATATTACTTCTAAAAAAAAAAAAAAATAAAATAAAAAAAATAAAATAAAAAAAAAATAAATAAAAATAAAAATAAATAAAAAATGCACTTTTGTTTTCTTCAACTCATATTATTATCCTCATTCAAAGAGCAACTTATGCTGTGTGAATTAAAACTCGTTGGTTCCAGTGTTGTTAGCAGCAAAAGTCTTTCCTTTAAACATTTTGCTGCAAAACTTTCTCATTCCATTCTTTATTACCTTTAAATCAGTATTTTTTTTTTTCATTTCAAGCTCACTTCTACAGGATAGCTATACCTTTCGAAGGCAATTTTTTAAATTTTATTTGGTCACTCTACAGGACGTGGTAAGTTATTTGAGTTTCCTGAAAAACGTCTTCCTATGGAACGAACGAGTTTTGCACCACACCTCC
>OX328123.1:98473892-98494917 GCA_946811695.1 Gonocerus acuteangulatus | reverse complement strand
GGGGGTGGCAAATGAACTATTCCTACGGGCCCAATCCATTGTTGTGGATAATTTATGTCCAGCCAAATGTTTTTTAGTCTTTCTAGTAAAACATATGGTCCCACCAGTAATCCGTTCCAAATTACAAGCCAAACCTTTAAAGCTAATTCATGCTGAGCACATGATAATCTCTTTGGTTAAGGACTTTTCCTCTTGGAAAGGTAGCTTCATCGGTCCTTATTATTTTCAATGAAAATAAAGTGTCATTGTGAATAGTTTCAAGAAAACAATTCCCAAAATTTAATCTCATGACATAATCTGTAGGGAAGAAATTCTGCACTTTTAGCACTTTCCTCCGAAGGACCGAGCTATTGAGGTTGCACTCATGACGGAATTTTAGAAAAATTTAGTCAAATCTCCATCGATCCTACCTAGTAGACACCGAAAATGACCCCCGTTAAAATTTTTATATATATATGTGTGTGTCTGTTAACACGATAGTGGCCAGAGTTTTTGTTTTTTATTCACGAAACGTGGTATATATTGTTCAATTAGCAAACGATTGAACGAGTTCGTTAACCACCAAAATCGGTCCACCGGGAGGGGGGGTTTACCTCGGACCTAAAACACTAAATTGACCATGGCAGCCTTAGTTTTTGTTACATTTCAACGATACTCGGTATTCGTTATGTTAATCTAAAAAGAGACATACGTTGTAAAAATAAACTAAATCGGTTTATTAGGAGGGGGGTTTACTCCGGACCCACATTACCAATTTGCCACTACCAGCCGTAATTTTTGTTACATTTCAACGAAACTCGGTTTTCGTGGTGGTAATCAACAGAGAAAAATGGGTTGAAAAAATAAACTAATTGGGCTATTTGGAGGGGGGGGGGTTTATTTCGGACCTAAAGTACTAATATACTGTCGTAATTTCTGCTGTATTGTAACGAAACGCGGTATACGTCATGTGTATCTCATAAGAAAGAAGTGTTCTAAAAATGAAGTAAATCGGTCAATTGGAAAGGAGGGTTTACTTTAAACTCTGTTTCATTAGAATTAGCCGGCCAGACGTAGGTTCCCAAAGCCGGCGCAAGGAGCGCTATCTCCAACAAGGGGGACTATATCCTGTTCCAGCGTCAGATCAAAAGACGGAAAATGAAGTTTTTGTGTATTTATTAAGTAGTACAGTATCATGTATTAACATAACTCTGGAAGCAAATTATTTACAAAATTAATAATTGAACAGTTCTCAAAAGAAATGTAAATGAGCAGAACTATTCATGTTTTTACTTTATTTATATAGGTTATTTACAGCAAATTATTCAGTAATGTAGTCTACACTACAAAAATTCTGAGGAAAGTGCTTAGTTATGCAGCTCCTGCGTGACGGACTTTTTAAAGATGATACGGATACTGATTATCACCTTCTACGAACTTCATAGAACTCAAGACGCAGAAGTCTTAAAAAGAATAGCTCGTTCGCTCAGCCAATCCTGATTTTTATAATTGATTTGAATATTTGGAGATATGTTAACAACCAATTGCTCTTTTGTTGTATTTAAAGGAGACGTACGATGAAATGGAAATTCTTTTTGAGTCCAGATCAACTGGGCATTTTTGCTTTCCCAATATTCCGCAATTGATTGCGGATACCCACAATTGTAAGACATTTTACCATGTTGCCAAAGGTAAGAATTTATTTCATTCGTTGGTGTCAATCGAGGAAGTGACGGTAATATTCGCCTGAAATCCTAACTCAAGCAGTATTAACGCATTCCCAAACGTTGTGATCTTTCTGAAAAAACATTACAATGATCGATCCAGAAGAAGAGCGACTAAGTGTCCCATTGTACATTCATTCCTAACAATAGGGTAACATTAATATAATTCTTTATCCATGCCGGATTCCTTGAAAATGTAAGAAAAATTATTTTCATTTTCTTGTAGTATTGTCATCGTATGTTTCGAAAAGTAGCGGGACACGAACCCCCATCTCCGGCATGATACCCCAAGAAATTGGCCACTAGACCACGG
Organism: Gonocerus acuteangulatus; assembly: GCA_946811695.1. Taxonomy (NCBI): domain Eukaryota; kingdom Metazoa; phylum Arthropoda; class Insecta; order Hemiptera; family Coreidae; genus Gonocerus; species Gonocerus acuteangulatus. The sequence goes on along the minus strand of OX328123.1, from coordinate 98,492,901 downwards.
GGAGATCCTACTTATCTGATTTTACTTGTTTTCGTAACACACCTATGTAATTCATAGGTGTACAGTGTACACTGTACTCATAATTCATTTATGTAGAGTTTGTTTGCATGGTAACAAAGATTACGGACTACAGAGGTTTATTTATAATTTGATTTGGAGAAAACCTCTTCTCCCATTGAACCAATTATTTTTGCCAATGATCTTACATATTAGTGCCGCACAACATAGGGCGAGCTTCGTATTAAGGATGCAAAAATGATGGCCAGTGTGAGGAAAATTATAAGTTTATCTCAGAATGAATTTATGCTCGATATATATCCAATTGCTCAGCATTGGAGCAAATATTACAACCCTTACAGAGAAACCAGCAATTTGGTTCTGTAGTAAATACATAAGATACATTTCTATCCTACTTGAAACGGGAACTACAGTCCCAGAAATGTAGCCTACATGAAACTGGACAGTTCTCCCTCTTCTCCATAGCCTTGAAGAAGGCTTGTATACCAAGCCGAAACGTTGGCGCTGATAAAATACATTCTAACTATAAAATGTGGTTTTATTGAATAAAAAATAGACCGAAACCCTGACGATCAACACTTTCTATTAGCTCTATAAAATAAAGCGGGTTTCATTGTAATGTAAGAAAAATTGCAACAATATTAGGCTGCTAATGACCTTGGCAGTAGGTGCTAATGACCTTGGCAGTAGAAGCACCTATAATTAATAAATAAAAAAAAAATAGTAGGGGACAATCCTGACGGTACAATTTTATTTATGTAAATATTATAACATGTACATATTCTAATGCATCATGAGTCATAATTTAAACATCTAAAAGTCATCGACGAAGATATTTGTGATTAGTCACAATCGAACATATATATACATATTAACATAATTCGTATCCCATGTATTTATGTTGATATTTATATGAATATACATATTCCTACAAGTTTAAACTTTTTTTAGATGTATGAATTTTGGATTTGTAAGTTAGAGTATGAAAAATGAGATGATAAAATTGATATACCCAGTAAACATCTCGTTCCGGGCTTGACCTTCAGAGAAGGTATTTCGTGTAAGGGGGTGACAGAGGAATACATCCCTCCCCTTTACTTGAGGGAAAAGACCCTTATCTTGAAGGTAGCTTGTAGGAGAGATTAAAGGGGGATCCGACAGGCCTTTCTAGAGATAGCATTTTCTAGAGGCGGCTTTATAAAAGGAATAGATTGTGTGCTTTCTTTTGGTGTCGTTTTCATCTGCCATCAATAACTCTCATATATAGAAAGCAGTTTTAAAACATTTAGATGTTTCAAACATTTTTAATTTTGTGAAATATTGTATTTTATTATTGTTAAAAATCGGTTTTATTCTTACTAGGGAAATGGAGAAAATTATTTCTATTCTGTAATATATATCCAGGGCTGAAAATCAAGGCTGCCAACACATAAAGTATAACCACTAATAAATAACTGTCTGATTCATATCCTCTTCGAATCTACAAGCCCTAGAAGTGCAAAAGAAGAAAACTTGGAAAATTATTTCCAAGCCCATAACGAGCCAGCTCTTAACACTTGAGACTTTGTTGTGTAAACTTTCACATAATGAAGTAAAAAGTTTATGCACCTTCTTAAAACATTTTAAAGCATGAGAGACCTAACTTAGGAGCTAAGAAATTTTTTTTTCTGCGCAACCTCTCTGTAATTGCCATTAGGCGAATAGAGCATCGGCTCTTAAACTTTTAAACGAAAATAAGACAAAATTGTGGAAAGTAGTTAAAAAAAGGCAGGTGACTATAAGAGGATGATTCCCCTTAAAAGAAAAATTAACTCTTTCAGATTTCTAATCAGAGTAAGTGGAAGATGCCTGATTTAGGAAAACTACACGGGAGTTAAATCATTCTTCCACGGTGATTAAAGTGCTGCTCTTTAATGCTGGGGCTCTACTATCCTTTTAGAAAGAATTTCTATGCTCAGATGGATCGGCCTAATGAGTTGCTGTTTAAGAAAAAAAAAAAAAAAAAAAAAAAAAAATAGAAAGAAGCCTTCATAAAAGGTTTCATTTTAGGCTGATTACAGAATATTTCAGATCCTTCATAAGATACTTTTCGAAGGAATCTAGCCTATGAAGTTGCACTCATTTTTTTTACGGCCCGTCGGAAAAAAATAAATCTTCAAGAGAAGTAGTGTAGAAGTAGTATTTACCTAATCGATTTTTCAATTATCATTATTTCCCTATCATAATTAGAATAAACGTCGACCAGATGAAGGAATCCGGAAATCTCGACGATAAATGACACTTCATCATAGGGCACCCTACAACCAAATTTTAGTGTATATTTATTTAAAAACACACACACTCTCTCTCTCTCTCTCTCTCTATATATATATATATATATATATATATATATATATATATATATATATAACTAAAAATCTCAGTCCCGTAACAGGCCACGAGGGCCCTGAGGGGCAGATACTATAGAGGTATCTGATTCATGACCATACGGCACACTAGGGAGATTGTGTGGTCAGTACTATGCTCCGGCCGCCTGATTTTCCCCTCGGCTGCTTCGACTGCTAGAGTCATTAGCACCCAAGGTACCCATTATTAAATTTAAATTAAATTTAAAGGCTGGGTTGGCCTAGGGACGGTCAGGGAGGCCCAATTCAACCCATGAACCAAGACACTAGAAGAAAAAATCCTTAGTGCTTGGTCGGGATTTGAACTCAGGACCTCCAACTTAGTTGTCCAGTGCTCTACCACTGAGCTACCCTCGCCCCCACTATATATATATATATATATATATATATATATATATATATATATATAAAGATACGCGCTCTTCTTCTTTTACGGTCCGATTTAATTGTAAATTGACTCAAAATAGAGGCCAAGTTCCTTAATCAGCAGTCATGGGCGTATATAAGGGGGGTTTGAGGGGGTCGCAGCCCCCCGAAATTTTGTTTTGGTGAGAACATTTTATGTATAAAAAGCCTATAACAAAGAAAAATGTCTTCTACATTTACCCTAGACTACTAGGTGTCGAGAGGACCTTAAACCTCACCATTTTACACTAAAATATTTAAAATTTTCCCTAAACTCCAAATGCCTGGGTGCTCCCAGCCCCCCACCCCCCAAATTATTTTCTATGTACGCTAGTGCCAGCATTATTTGCCAACACGTTTTTTTTGTCGCGAGTAAGATTTCTGTTTTACCTAAATCACGATAGACAAGCTGGAATGTTGAATAGGGATAAAACTGTCTTTCATAACAATTGCTCATAGCCTATTTCGGTATTCACCTGTCAGTTGAAGGGTATTTAATGTTTATATATATATTTCTGGCTGTAAATAAATAGCCCAGATAAAAGGAAAAGTTAGTGAAATAGCCCTCGGCCACCGAGGTGGATTGAGGTGAGACTTGTTGAACTTGTTCGCTAGTTTCTGCTTCCTCAATTAACTCTTCTCATTCTAACTTGTATTTTGTGTCCCAAACAACAAAGAACCAACTTGGTTTGTTGGAATTAGTAAATAGAATTGATTGTTAACGTTCAAGAAACCTCCTAATAATGCTTGAGGTTTCCTGGCTGCCTGAACAGAGTAATTAGGAACCTTCTGACCACAGTTAGTTGGACTTATAACAAGTTTGGTCTTTTTGGTATAACCTTGGTAATGCGGGAATCATTTGATTTATACAAAAATTGTTTTGTAGAACGTAAATTTTACAAGGATTAATTTATATTACGTGTAACATTAATTAACAGTATCTTAATGGCCATAGAAATTCGCATAGTATTGTAAATGGAAAGGTGCCGTGTCTGTTCTTTCTCTAGCTACCCGAAAAATGGTCTGATTTTGATCTTTTCCTCAAAAATATTTTGTCTGATTGAATGTCAAGCTCGCTAACAAGTTGAACCCCCTCCCCTAAGTTGAACTGGAACATTTTTTTTGTGTGTGTGAAATTTGCGCGAAAAAATGGATCCATTTTTAAGGTGATTGTATTGTTCGTACGATGGAGTCAGTTGAAAATTGTTCGGTATGCTTGGCATTCTTCCAAACAATGATATTTAAAATTTTGGTACTTTTGGAGTTCACGAAGTTTTAGGAATACGTGTAAATAACATCACTCATACCGTATACTTTCTTAAATATCTCAAAAACGGTGGGGAAATCGTGGAAAGTGGAAGGTAACCATTTGAAAACTTTGCCTATAAAAACAGGATTCAAGTAGTGTTTGATGGGACAATGTCTGTGAGAGAAATAAGTGCTTAAAACTTTCAAAGTGTTCATTGTATCTGTTTTCCTCAGTTTTTATTGCTTGTTGTTGTAATTGATTTTTGGAATAAAATGTATTTGTCAGTAAATGAGATACGTAAAATGGGAAACAATTTTTTGTTTGTTGTATTACAGCTTTCGGAATAGAAGTCTTGGAGGTGGAATGAGCAATTTCCGCTACTGTAAGTTTTCTGTGCATTGTGGCACCTAAAATATCACTTTCCTTAAAAATGTCATTGGAGTAGGTGTTTACGTTTTTCACAAAATATTAACGATATGGTATTTAACAAACTTTCGAAATGACACTTGGAATAAGATCGGGATAGGAAACTCACTACGATTTGTTTCTGCGAGTCGGACACGTTTTGTATTTTCTGATTATTAGAATAATAAATATCCTACGTGTATTTATTACATTATCAAGAAGAAAGATGTATATATATATATATATATATATATATATATATATATATAAAAGGAATATTCAAATTATAAATTGTTTAATGAAAAGTTTAATTGCTATGCTTAGAAGTTCTGATGTTTAACTAACAGATTATAATGAGTTTTACTGTTCTAGGCATTTATTGGAACCAGATGTAACGAAGCGAGCTACAATCAAGCAAGTTGCAAACAACGCCTGGATGCACACTTCTTACAGCGAACCAATCCGACATACGTGAATATCGTATTAGCACCGACCAGCATACACCAATCATCTAACAGACTTAAGAAACTACCATCTACAGAAATGAGTAAGCTTATATTAACAAGAAAGTGCCAGAAGGGGATAATAAAAAGAACAAATAAACATTTCTTATAAATTGTCTTAAAATTATTTCTTAAAACATAATTAAAAAAGACATGTTAATAGAAAATATTGACATAGTCAGGCGAAGGTATTTTGTATGTACTGTCCGATTCCCAGGAATTACCCCTAGTGTCCTTGGGTATGCTTGGAATAAAAACAATTACTGTTTCGTTTTAAAATTATGTGAGAAATTCAGACACCCATTCGAATGTTATGTTGACGAAAAGTGAGATATTAGGCGCCACAATACACAGACATTTAGAGTAGTCCACCTTCAAGGCTTGCTCTCAAAAAGCTCTATTACTATCAACAAATAATTCTAACACGTTTCTCATTTGTTTTTTTTGTATTGCTGAAAAATTAATTTTACTGCTAAATGCAATTAAATTGAACTCATTTAAACTGAAGGTGAATTCCATTCGCCTTACTGTATTGAAAGAGCTAATTTGAGGTGGACTAAGGACTTTTTTTTTGTTTTGGTTTTTCGTGTTCTTCGGAGTATCAACACTTGTCTTATTAACGCCGACTAAGGACTGTGGCCAGAACTCTTGATGAAGGCAACCCATTCGTGAGAATATCTCCTCTAGTGCTCCAATTGTCTCGGAATTGGTTGAGGATTGCAATGGTTTGATTTCCAACCACTTCGAAGTGGCGTCTATTAGTACCAACCAATATTTCCCTTCGTAAGGCCCAGCAAAATCAATATGAATGCGAGCCCATGGGAGGTCGGGTGTTGACCATGAATATAAGGGTGCTTCAATTTCTTTTTCACCATTCTCTTGGCAGTATTTAAAACCTTTGGCGTGATGTCCTGGTCTATGCGAGGCCACCAAATGTAGAATCTTGCCATTGCTCCCATTGGCTTGGCGTTGGCTGCCCGGGATAATAATCCTCCCCTTCCAAAGAAGAATCCCTTCTTCGAAAGAAAGTTCCTTTTTCTTTTCATAATATGTATCCAAAAGCAGAGGGACAGCTTTTCTGTTTCTCGACCACCCCTATGGAACAATTATTAATAAGTCTCGAAATGTTAGTTATAATATAACTAACTATTCAAGGGTTATTTCATTATATTATTGCAACGAAACTCGATATAAATCGTGCTCATCTAAAGGCACTGACGTGTAAAAATAAACTAAATCCAATAAATAAACTCTATTAGGACTGTGGTGTTAACTCATGTACATACGTTATTAATTTGCACGTACCGGCCATTTCGCCTCTTACGAAACTCGGTAGATATTATGCCCATCTAATGACCAACATGTTTTAAAAAAAAAAATCGGCAAACACAATTAAATAAAAATATTAATAGTTAAGACGGCTGACCGTTACAAATATAAAACAGCAAAACTATTGATGGTTATTTTGTATTTAAATAAGTCATTTTTATTATATTTTTCCCCCATTTTACAAATTAATGTACTTAACTATATGATTTTAAAATGGCATCTACTCTTCCATAGATGTCATATTTAATAGGGCGTCTATAAGTGGTTTCCTAAACATCAATAGCGCAGGAGTAGCAGGGATTTTTATTTTCAACGGGCCCAGAGAAACTCATCTTGCTACAGACGGGACTCGAACCCGAATGAGAATCCAATGCGTCAGCCGCTGGACCACGGGGAGGTGCAGCTTATTGGTAGTCTACTGGACTAATGTTCTGCAGGATCTGAGTTCAAAACTCGAGCGCACACATAAGATTTTATCAATTTATAAATTGATTTATTAGTGCCGTCAATCGTGGGTTGGATCGGTATACCAGAACGTCCCTAGGCCTTCCCAGCGTTTAATTAAACTAATGGCAAAACTCTGGGGGCCGGAGTATAGTAAGGACCACACCTGGTGTGCCGTATGGTCGAGAATCAGATGTCTGAACTATTTGTCCATCTAAGCCATTTTTTTTTTTTAATATTATAAAAATCTTGAAAATGTACAAAGAATTTCTTTGAAAATTTCAGTGAGAGTTCTCCAGTAAAATGTCGTATATTTGCGTTATGGTTGACCTCCCAGCAATGACTTTTCGAAGAGATGTGATGGATGGGGAAATAATAATCCGTTGACAAGGTAAGGATTGAAAGCGTTACGGTTGTGGTAGTGTGGGAAGAGAAAGGGGTAGTTGGGTATAGTAGGGAGAAGGGTGAGGGTAGGGAGAGTATCGAACTCCGCCACTCAGTCCCAAGCCAGACAGCTCTAGCACCTAACATTATAGAGCACGCCTTCCAAAAATATATATATATATAATATATATATATATATATATATATATATATATATATATATATATATATATATTGTGAACGGGTAGATCATATACGTTTTAGGTACTTTGGTGACACAAAGGATACCAATTCTGGCCCAAGCGAAATATCGCTATGGATTCTTCTGGATTATTGGAAGGCTTTACTCTGAGGAGAGATAACAACGGGTAGGACAATAGGTCGCACGGCCACGGTGCGCTCCCCTGGGGAAGACAACCCGGAAAAATATGATATTGTATTGGATCCAGACGCCAATTATCCGAATCGACTCCCTAAAGTGCGTACAGGAAACATTCAACTAGAGTATTTCTTTTTCAACTAGAGTGTTCAGTTTAAGTTTGTAGGTTTTTGATTCTTTTTATTGCAGTCTATGTCATAATAACATTTTTGCTCTTGAACTAAGATAAAACACGTAACAATAGTTCGTTTTTATAACTGATACGAAACATAGGTACACAAAACAAAAAAAAGTGGTATTTTCCAAAGACACCATACATATATTTTTATCTGTTTCGGCCCGCTGAATCCGAATCCGGAGTACGTTTCACCCCTGCACGTTGGGTTTAAGGGCATTTGAAGGTAAAATTTCGTATGAAGTCGTTTAAGAAGAAATAACTAGAGCTTCAATGGTTTTGAGGGCCGCTGAATTCGAATCCGAGGTCTGTTTCACTCCATCGGCGCAAAATCAAGGTCGTTTCATGGACAAATATGTCTATTTTGCAAAAATGAATTTTTGTCTACAGATTCATTCTTTGCAAAAAAAAGAAACATATTTCTCCTTGAAATGACCTTGATTTTGCGCCGATGGAGTGAAACAGACCTCGGATTCGAATTCAGCGTGTCGAAATACATAAGAATACAGATATGGTGTCTTTGGAAAATATCCCTTTTTTTGTTGTGTATCTGTGGAATTTTTTAGTTTGTATACTTGTTTTCAGAAATTTATTAATTAATTTGTGTTGAAAGTGCTTTGGGACAGTAATAAATAATATTTTACAACGAAATTAATTCGGATAATCGGCGTTCTGCTGTATATGTATATATATATATATATATATATATATATATATATATATATATTTATCACTCCTATAGCATACGATTGATCGAGTTCATCATTAACCGCCAAAATCGGACTATCCGGAGGGCGATCCAAAATTACTCCAGACCCAATTTACTAATTGGCCCTTACCGGCCGCTAATTTTGTTATATTGCAACTCGGTATACGTCATGAGAGATTCCGTATCTAAAGAGAAAGAAGTGTTGTAAAAATAAACTAAATTGATCCCTTAGGACCGGAAGGGTTTACTACAGAATCAAATTATTAATTTGGCCCTACTGGCCGTAATTTGTACTTGCAACGTAACTCAGTATAGAAGATGTCACATCAATGAGGAACATGCGTGGAAAAAAAAATTAAAGTGGTCGATTAAAAATTTTGGTTTACTCTGGAAAAATAAAAATTAATCATTGAATCAGCTGTTCATTATGAAAGACCAAAACTATTCATCTTAATTTTGAATTTATACAGACCATTTTAAGCAAATTATTTCACCTTTCTGCGGAACCCGCAGCTCCTACGTGACAGAATTTTAATAAATGTGACAGAATCTAAGTATAGATGATATGAATGCAGATATAATCTTCCTGAAGATGACACCGCATATATAAATATAAATTTATTAATTTTCCTAGAATAAAGTACATAGAAATGCAGAATGTTGTATGATGGGCATGGACTGGTTAGAGAGAAGTTTACATGAACTAACAGAATCAGGGCCCATATATTAGCTTGGTTTGGTAAACTAGCCTAGACGGGTCATGTTTTATTCAGAAGCGAACTTCCAATAAAGGAGCATGTCAACAAGATTCCAAAGGCATTCTAGTATTTCTTAGTCTCCCCAACGGGCAAATTCAAGATTCAGAATTATTTTTTATTTTTATTCTTCGTGGTTATGTGCTTAATTCCGTGAAATATTTAAATAAAAAATCATAATGTAAAAATATTTGTTGAAATTTAAATGTTATCCATAGGTCACCCCTTTTTCTCCCAAGGATAGTGTGATTAAACTTTAACTTATATCTGAGTACTGTATAGTAAGGTTTCATGACACTGGGGCGCACCGGACCTTCCCGAAGGTTAAGGTCCGATTCGGATTAAGCACAAGGGCGGAGATGACCAAGCAGTTTTCTGCCCTTAAACTACCAACCAACCCACTCTACCCAGGATAGGGTTGATGCCTTTTCTTATTGTCCAAAGAAAAGCCACACCTAGTGGGAAGCTATAGTACAACATGACGTTTATGACCTACAACACGACAAAAGAAGATTTAGACCACATCTGCGCATCTTCCGATCCCTTTCTTGTATGCATAGTCAAAATAGCTACTTACAAACAAATAAAGTCTGACTCGCAGAAACTGCATCGTTTTAGCGCGTTTTCATAAAGTTCTTATCACTAGTGTAATTAGGATAGCTTGGAATAGAACCTGGTAATATTTTGTTTCGATATTTTGCGAAAACCTTACTCCTATGACGTCTTGAAGAAAATCGATTTCAGGCGCCACAATACATAGAAAGCTTGCAGCAGTGGAAATTACACAATCCGCCTTCAAGACTTCCGCCGGCATTATCATTAGTATAAATTATTTAAATTTTAATCGCCCCTATTTTAGTCATATAAGCTTTCTGAAACGTAACATTTTCTGATCGGGACTATCGTTATTGACTCGGCGTCCTAGGCGGGTTTCCTTCCCTAGGAGAGAGGGAGGAAACGGGATACAATAACATCCAATTAAAAACTGGAGGCTAAACCCCATCCAAAGGAAACGAGCTCGCAGATGAAGGAGCTAAGACTGCGTTAGAGGACTCAGGTATCACTCCTCCACCAAAGAGATTGGAACCATTACTGTAGAGAGAAATACATTAATAGCGACATGGGAAATGACGTGGTCAGACAAAAATACTGAGGTATCAAAATCTATGGTCTGTGGCCAATAAGCAAACCGTGAATGAAGACATAGTTATAGCCTGACAAAGACTAGGCCATAGGAAATTGACCCATTCTTATTTACTAAAAGATCTCTAGCCCCAACATAATCACAACACAACAACGCTTACCTATATGTGGAGCTCATCCTCACTCAATACCACCAATTTACGAAGGAAATTTAGCAGAATCATTGGAGGAAGACTCGACCCATTTAAACCATATTATAAAATTTTTAAACGAAGTAAATGTTAACAGTTGCATGTTATTATGACTTCGGTACAGGGGGTTTAAGCCAATCTAATAAAACAATATATATATATATATATATATATATATATATATATATATATATATATACAGGGTGTTCAAAACTCGATTGACACCCCCCTTTTTTTCCAAAATTTTTGAAATTTAAAAACGAAACTTGGTGGGTCTTAACGTGGTCGAATTTACTTTCATTGGACCTAATGCACGACCTCCCAACTTTCTCCAGTTCTTCTCCAGACACCCTAACTCTGGAATCCCCAATGGAAAGGGGTTATTTTTATGACGGATTATTGTAGAGAATTGAATTTTATGTCGATTTTATATCGGTCATTTTTTCGCTAAAGCGCCCCAATGAGTAACAAATTGCCAAAAATTTACTTTATAAAAAGTACCTTTAAATGCCTAAAATGTTAATAGGAATGGAGCGAAACACACTTTTGTTTTTGATGTTTTCAGAAACGTTTATTATCAACGTGATCTACGCTTAATAAACATTTCCTAAACTATTTTTGCTCCACCTAGTTTTGGATTTAAGAATGTTTGAAGAAAAAATCAAATTCAATTACTTTATAAAGGTATTAAAATAATTAATTTAAAGAATAATAGAAGTTATTCTCAAATTTAATAGAACTCACCTAATGATTAGAATTTCGTAGTAATTATTTTTGTGTAGGACGATTTTTTTTAGTTTTTGTTTTTTTACGGCGCCTTGACATCTAGGCCATCTAGGACATCGAGGTGCAGCGAGGAATTTTCCAAACAAGTCATGAGATATAAAAATTCCTGCCGACGCACAGTGGGGCCAAACTACTTTTCGTGTTTCAAGAAGGCTACAGCCTCCAAATCTTAACCGATTTCAATGATTTTTTTAGTAATGAAAGCTAATAAAATTAAGTTTTTTGTTTCTCCTGCTTATTAAATTACTTGTAAATAATTCACAAACTTTTCCAATCACACATAGAATAATATTTTATTTTTCATGTAACAATATCAGCACTGATATTGTTGAAATTAAATATTCAAACCCTGATTAGACTTGGAAAAATTAAAATTCAAAAAGCTTTCATTGTTAAAAAAAAAAATCATTGAAATCGGTTAAGATTTGGAGGCTGTAGCATTTTTGTTTGGCCCCACTGTGAAGCGGCAGGAATTTTCTTATCGCACGGCTCGTTGGGAAAATTCCCCGCTGCACCCTGGAGTTCGGCACTAATAGCCTAGATGTCAAGGCGCCGTAACAAAAACTAAAAAAAAATCGTCCAACACAAAAATAATTAGGTACTACGAAATTCTAATCATTAGGTGAGTTCTATTGCTTTAAATTTATTATTTTAATACCTTTATAAAGTAATTGAATTTGTTTTTTTCTTCAAACATTCTTAAATCCAAAACTAGGTGGAGCAAAAATAGTGAAAAATGTTTATTAGCAAAAAATAGGAAATGTTTATTATGTTTTACTGAAGCGTAGATCACGTTGATAATAAACGTTTCTGAAAACTTCAAAAGCAAAAATGTGTTTTGCTCCATTCCTATTAACATTTTAGGCATTTAAAGGTACTTTTTATAAAGTAAATTTAATCCTCTACAACGTTTATATCAACTACCTTTTTAATTACGCGCATACTTTCTACGTTATTGGCAGAAAAGTAACGAATAACAAGGATTTTATCGGTTTTGGGCAATTTGTTACTCATTGGTACGCTTTAGTGAAAAAATTACCGATATAAAATCGAAATAAAATTCAATTCTCTACAATAATCCGTCAGAAAAATAACCCCTTTCCATTGGAGATTCCAGAGTTAGGGTCTCTGGAGAATAGACATGCGCCCCGAGGCTGAATTTTCCGGCGGCGGCGCGCTCGACTAAAATGGTCGGCGGCGGCGGCGCGCGCGGAGTGGGCTAACCCCCAAGGGAGACGTTACAATTTAAATATATATATATATATATATATATATATATATATAAATATATATATAAATATATATATATATAGGCTTGCCATATTTTTGGTCAGTGAAACCGGGACACATTAATATGAGAAGGGCATACCGGGGGGGGGGGGATAAAAATGGTAAAAACTAGAAGCAAAATGGTGAGTTTTAAGCACTTTCCTTCAAAGGAAAGTAGCTATTGAGGTTGCACTCATGACGGAATTTTTGAAAAATTTCTTCAAATCTCCATCGATCCTACCTAGTAGACACCGAAAATGACCCCCGTTAAAATTTATATATACATATATATATATATATATATATATATATATATATACATATATATATATATGTGTGTGTGTGTGTGTGTGTGTGTGTGTGTTAACACGATAGCGGCCAGAGTTTTTGTTTTTTCTTCACGAAACATGGTATATAGCGTTCAATTAGCAAACGATTGAACGAGTTCGTTAACCACCAAAATCGGTCCACCGGGAGGGGGGGGGGGGTTTACCACGGACCCAAAACACTAATTTGACCATGCCAGCCGTAGGTTTTGTTATATTTCAACGAAACTCGGTATTCGTTATGTTGATCTAAAGAGAGACATACGTTTTAAAAATAAACTAAATCGGTTTATTAGGAGGGGGGTTTACTCCGGACCCACATTACCAATTTGCCACTACCAGCCGTAATTTTTGTTACATTTCAACGAAACTCGGTTTTCGTGGTGGTAATCAACAGAGAAAAATGGGTTGAAAAAATAAACTAATTGGGCTATTTGGAGGGGGGGGGGGTTTATTTCGGACCTAAAGTACTAATATACTGTCGTAATTTCTGCTGTATTGTAACGAAACGCGGTATACGTCATGGGTATCTCATAAGAAAGAAGTGTTCTAAAAATGAAGTAAATCGGTCAATTGGAAAGGAGGGTTTACTTTAAACTCTGTTTCATTAGAATTAGCCGGCCAGACGTAGGTTCCCAAAGCCGGCGCAAGGAGTGCTATCTCCCACAAGTGGGGCTGTATCCTGTTCGTGCGTCAGATCAAAAGACGGAAAATGAAGTTTTTGTGTATTTATTAAGTAGTACAGTATTATGTATTAACATAACTTGGGAAGAAAATTATTTACAAAATTAATAATTTAACAGTTCTCATAAGAAATGTAAATGAGCAGAACTATTCACGTTTTTATTTTATTTATATAGGTTATTTACAGCAAATTATTCAGTAATGTAGTCTACACTACAAAAATGCTGAGCCTTTTGTTATGCTGCTCCTGCGTGACGGACTTTTATTAAGCGCCGCGAGTAACAGGAGGGGGGATCTGGAACTCTAAATTGTTAGTCTACCCACTTTGTTAAAATAAAAAAGGAAATTGTGCTACTTATTTTTGATAGTTCTTGCGTTTGCTTTCTGATTACACTTACAATCGATCTCATTTCCTTGGCACTGCATTCATTGTAGAAAAGTAAACAATTCATAAATGATTCTTAAAAACTAAATCCATTACTTTATACATCTTACAGCCGTTTCCGGGACATAGATAAACCCGGGTGGACCACAGACAAGAGACAAATACCGGGACGTATAGCAAGCATATGTATATATATATATGTGTGTGTGTGTGTGTGTGTGTGTGTGTGTGTGTTCGCCACAAAATATCTCTACAAAAATGGTTCTAAAGACATTTTCGATGGGGTGATGTCAATCTGAGAAATAAGGGCTTGAAACTCGAAATTTGCGCGAAAAAATTGTATCGTTCACGTTTTCGAGTTCATATGCTTGCAGGTACTCGTTTTATAGATTTCTTAACGTAGAACAACGAATAAAACCATTTTAAAGCGATATCTGTACCCGTTTTGAGAAACATTAAAACACCTCGTTTTCCAAAGTAATTTTCAGTTTGGGTACTCATAAACGATTAATTTAGTTGAAACTTGGTCCAGACGTTTGATATTCATCTAAACTAAGGTAGATTTTTGGTTCCGTTTGAAGTTAAGGAAGTACAAGAAATAAAATATTTCATTAACAGACTTGAAAGGTTTTGGGATTTTGGTATATCTTACATATCTCGAAAACGGAGGGAAATGTGGCAAGAGGAAGGTGGAAATTCGAAAGCTCACTAAAGTCCTTACAAAATAGGTTCAGATGTAATTTTTGATGGAGCGATGTCAATCCGAGAAATAGATGCTTCAAACTTCAAAATTGTTAGTTTTTTTTTTCAACAGGGTTTTGTCACTTACCAAACGTTTTAATTGGTTATTGTTTTTTTAATCGCATTTAATAGTAAAATTAACATTTTAATAAAATAAGGTATGAAAATGAGAAACGTCTTGGTAATAGTGTTTCCCTTGGCAAACCTTGAGAAGGTAGGGGGAGTCATTTCCGCTTAGAATACTATCAGTTTCCTGTTTTGGAGCCTTAAATCTTCTTTCTCTTTGAGATTCATTTTAAATTTTTCACGAAAGATCAAAACCTACCAACAACTGCTTCTACTACTTAGCTAATGACCCTAGGGACATGAAGGGAACCGCGCTAAGGTGACGCAGTTCCTGCGAGTCAGACTTTTGTTTTTCTCTTTAAGTGCGAGGTTTTCAAAATATCTCCCACAAAAGCTGGATTTATTTTTTGAGTTAAATACCATTTTTATATACCTAAAATTATTTTATTTTCCGCTTTTTTCCAATCAAATAGCACAACACACAAGCGTTTACTCGAAGAGAAGGTAAGCCAAAAATGGCGGCAGGTCACCACGAAGTACAATCGCTGCGCGAAAATCGGCAGTTTGCGGCTCGCACAACGAAATCGGCGCGCCGACTGACTAGGCTCGGCGGCGGCGCGCCACTCAAAACCCGGCGTGGAGTAGCGGCGCCGGCGCGGCGCGCATGTCTACTGGAGAAGAACTGGAGAATGTTGGGAGGTCGTGCTTTAGGTCCAATGATAGTAAATTCGACCACGTTAGGAACCACCTAGTTTTGTTTTTAAATTTCAAAAATTGTGGAAAAAAAGAGGGGTGTCAATCGAGTTTTGAATATATACAGGGTGTCCCGTAAATGTCTAGTCATATTGTGGGAGGTGATAGTGGACCTTTAGGGGAACAAAAAATGTGCTATGTCGATTTTCCGAATTCTCACACATAAGGGAGAAAACGTCGTTTTATTGTTTTATCGAGACAAAAGTGGTTTTTAGAAGAAAGATCGTTGTAGCTTCGGCCCAGATCGTTCTACTATAAAGGGAGTGAACCCAATCAAAAGCTGAGTAAATTTACTATAAGATTAGTTGATAGTAAACGTAAAAATGAATGAATGTAAGTATGTCTATGTTACCAAAAGAAAGCTATTCTAAATTTTCTGACATTTTCTTGATATTTCATATTACTCCTCAATGGCCAGGATCTAAGGTTTCCGGGTTTCAGGAAAACTTTCTCATTTAACCAGCTTTCCATTCATGTATCACAAGCCTGTGTTATTGAAGTATGTGAACGATTTAGGAACAAAAGTTCCAAAACAGGACCATCTACATCTTATTTATTATTTTTTTTATTTATTTTATTAATTATGAGTTCCGTGACTGTAACGATAAACTCATATCGATAGCAGAATATAAAGAAAATAAGACAAGAGGAAATTATAAGGCAACAAAATTATTCATATAGAATAAAAACTAATGGAGAAAAGAAAAAAAAAAAAAAAAAAAAAAAAGAGAGAAAACATAAATAAATAATAAATAAATAAAAAAAAAAAAGACAAAAATCATTTCGATTGTAGGAGACATATAGTTATATCTTGGAATAAAAGAGCGTTGATTTGAGATGTGTAAGAAGTATGTGTATGTATGGACTACCCTCTGTCAGTAAATCATGTAAGTCATAAGGAATCGTCAAGTTGCTGCGTTGTCTGCAGTCGGTCAGTACATGTTTGACAGTTAGAGTTCTGTTGCATTGTCGACAAAGGGGTCTTTCTGTTTTGTCTAGTAAGTACGAATGGGTGAGTCGGGTGTGTCCTATCCGAAGCCTGGATAAAATTACTTCGTCTCTACGAGAGAATTGTTCTTTTACCCAGGCTTTGGTCGTATTTTTAATTTCTCTTAATTTGCAATTACTTTTAAACCAATTTTTCTCCCATTCGAACAGTGTGTTAGTTCGTAAGGTTTTAGTCAAGTCTGATGACGTCACAGTGTTCATATCTGGTATGGGTCGGTTTGTAGCCAGTTTTGCCTGTAAGTCCACTGCTGTACTCATATCGATGTCCTCGTGTCCGGGTAGCCAAAACAATGTAATATGTTTGTTTTCGTTTTGAAGAATGTTTATTTGAGTAAATATCTGGTGAATAATAGGGTGTGTGTTATAAATGTTCTGTAATGGCATTAAGGAACTTAAGGAATCCGTACAAACTGTAATCATGTCAGTGTCTGCATTATGAACGTTAGTCAGTGCCAAAAGTATTCCGTAAAGTTCTGCGGTGTATATAGTCGTTGGTTCTGGCAATTTCATTTGGTACGTAACGTCATTTACAATGGCAGCCGCCACTGTCCCAGATTCCGTCTTGGATCCGTCGGTATAAGTGAATAATGTTCTTGGATTTTGTCTTATTATGGTGTTAATTGTATTTTTATAAAATAGTGAGGAGGTCGGTTCTGTCTTTTTGTATTTCGTCAGAGTCAAGTCAATCCTTAAGTTCCTTAATTTCCAGGGTGGTGTGTCGGTGAATTTGTTTTTAAGAATTGTAGATTCTCTTATAATTGAATTCCTTCTACCTTCTAGAGATCTTACTATAAAAGGTTTTCTTTTCGAATTTAATTCGAGGTATTTATTAAAATTGACATTCTCTAGAAAACAATTAACACAAGGCGTTTCAAGTCCTTTTGATTTGATATAAAATGAAGAGCACAACATTGCACGCCTGTACTGCAGTGGGGGTTCTCCTGCCAAGGCGCAAAGGCTATCTGAAGGGCTGGTTCTGAAAGCTCCTGTGACAAGCCTGAGTCCTGTGTTGTGTATAGTGTCGAGTAGTCTTAAGGTTGTAGGACTGGCAGATGAATATGCTATACATCCATAATCCAGAAGAGACCTGGTGTAAGATCGATAGAATGTAAGCATGGTGCATTTGTCAGCACCCCATTTGGTGTTACTAAGGATTCTTAACAAATTCAATGACTTTTTGCATTTGGTGAGAAGTCCTTTTAGATGGGGTAACCATGTTAGTTTTTTGTCTAGTGTCATACCTAGGAAAGTCAGTAAGTCGGTTTTGTCAAGGATTGTCTGATGTAATGTTAAGTGAGCTCTTTGATTTGCTCTTTTTCTAGAGAATATTATGTATTTCGTTTTGTCTCTGGAAAACCTAAATCCTGTAAAAGAGGACCACTTGTCTAAGTTATTTAATGTGTTCTGTATCTGTAGTTTACCTGTCTTGATATCTGTGTATGTCGTGTAGATGAGGAGGTCATCAGCGTACAGGCAATACGACACTCCTTGAGTAATACATCCAGTGACGGAATTTATTGCGATATTAAAGAGAGTCGTACTCAGCACACCTCCTTGAGGCACTCCATTCTCCTGTAAAAACTCATCTGAAAGAGCAGTACCTATTCTCACTCTGAATGATCTTCGGGAAAGATAGCTCTTCAAGTAAAGCATGACTTGGCCTTGTACACCCCATTCTAGTAGCTGAGCCAGTATTAGTCGTCTCCACACTCAGTCCAATGACACCGCTATTACGGAGCTTTTGTTTTGAAAGGCATCTAAAATATCATTTTCAAGCCTAGCAATGTGGTGCATAGTAGAATGCATTGGCCTAAACCCACATTGAAATACTGAGAGAAGGTTATTCTTTTCTAAGAACCATATAATTCTTTTATTTACTATCTTCTCCAGTATTTTCCCACAACAGTTTGTCATATTTATGGGCCTAAAACTTGAGGGTAAATTGTTATCCTTTCCTTGCTTTAATACTGGTACAACTATAGAGTCATTCCAGAAGTGAGGATAGGCACCGCTTTGAAAGATTTCGTTAAGTATATTTAAAAGAGTGACGAGGCCAATGTTGGGTAGATTTTTATACAAATCGTAAGTTAGTCCGTCAGGTCCAGGTGCTGTAATATGTGCAGTCGACAGTGCATGTTTTAGTTCGTCTAAAGTAAACGGATCATTCAAAGGGTGGTCATGTTGGTTCGTAATGGGAAGGATATTCATTTCTACGTTATTTTTGTATTGCAAAAATTGGTCCGTGTAGTTCTCGTTGCTGGATATTGTGGCAAAATGTCTGCCTATTAAATTACTGATTTCTGTCTGGTCAGTTATAGTAGTGTTTAGGTATTTGATTCCTGTTATTGGCGGTCTGTAGTTCTTATGTTGTATCTGTTTTATCTTTGTCCATATTTCTTGTTTGGGTGTATTTCTGTTCAGATTTGATAAAAATTCTATCCAACATTTCTTTTTACTGTTTCTCACAGTCCACTGGGCCTTCGCCTTTTCTCTTTTA